>JBBPRG010000675.1:0-10105 GCA_038092895.1 Chalciporus pseudorubinellus
ATTCGGCAGTGAGTGAGGTGTGACCAACGTCACACAAATTCAAAGGCATAATAAAATAATATACTTATCATTTGTAAATGTTTCCTCTGGTTTACTGATTGTCTCTTGCCACTGAGTTGATGCCAACGTTAAGTGTTCTCGTTCTTTGGTTAGTTCAGGCTAGTTGCTAACTTAAGCGTGAATATTAATACAATACTAAATATACTTGTCCGTCACTTGTCAGTCACGCAAAGTGACTGAACGAATGCAGCGGGACCTGACCCTGGAGGCCAACGGTATCTTTACGACCTACATGAAAGCAAATACTGCCAGTGCCTCCAAACGGTTTGGAGGCCCGGTGGCTTACTTATTCTAGCCGCTCAGCGCCCACCGGCGCCCACCGGCGGAATTTGGTTGGGGTATTTATAATGCTTTGGCGTGGACTGTGTCCGAGTCATCCGCGGACGACAAGTAATGAAAACCCACCAATGAAGCTGGCTTCTGTAACAAGCAACATTCAGGTAGAGCTGCCTAGCTAGCCGTAGTCTGAAGCTTGCTGACTCGGAGCCTAAGGTCCCACTGGCAGGGAGTGTCTTTTTCTCTCGAGGTTTTGAGGAGACCTTTATGTTATTTTACAGTTAGGTCAGCGGCGACTCAGCGAGCTCTCGAGCGCGCATCAGTGGGCGGCAACGTTCAACCACGGTTAAAGTCATTGGCTTAACGACTCTTTGAAGGCCTATTAGAGAACTTTGATTGGTGGATGCAAGCGCAGAAGCTGAATATGGTATCCTAAAAGGTGGGGGTTTGGCCTGGTTTGGCTCGCTAAACCCAGTCCCAACTTTCAGATTGGCAGCCTGAGAGTAATCCTACTAGTACAAGGGATCTGCGGAGAGTTGCGGAGATCTGGAAGGAAACGATCGCGAGACATCCACTCAGTTGATCGCCTCGAACAACCGATTGCAAAGGCATGCCAATCTGTACATATTCGCGTCAGCGGAAAGATCGTTCCATTCCGCACCTTTCGAGTTCTGACTGCCAGTGGGCAAGTTGAACTTGAAGCTTCAAAGATCTCTTCAAAACACCTCATTCACTTGCATAACACTCGTTTCACGTTCACAGTTACTACTAGTGCAGACAAACTTGCGGCAAGGTGGTGAGGTAATCTAGTTGTCATGGTTCGTAAACGCTGGGGTAAAGAGAACGAAATCTCTCCATTGTAGGAATCCATTGCATACAAAGTTGACGTCGCTGCAGGGCCGCGTCAACCAGTACTTAAAGCGTCAACCATATGATCATATTTCTCCGGGCGCTCAGTCGTGCCCTCAGATTCCTCCCAGACATGTCTGACAATCTGGTCATGTCAGCATGGGCTCCAGGACTGATAGGTAGGTTCTCAGCAAGCTATCAATAATGGAGTACTTGGTGCTCACGAGCCACGATAGGATTGGTTTTCGCTGGATTGTAAGTATACTCGACGAAACCTTTTGCTTGGCACTCGACGGCTTCAATAGATTGTATGGCGTTACTTTGGGCCAGTCAATCTACTACGCCCGCCTATTTCCAAACGACTCGAGGTTCCTCAAGTCATTGGTATGTGAATTGATTGTTTCTGTTACCCATGAATCCGACAGCCCTTTCGATAGGTCCTCATCGTTTTGTAGGTCTTATCAGGTCATCTCGCCAACACATCATGACGACCTATCTAGCCTAGCGGACACAACGCATGTGATCGCGACAGCCCAATTCTTTTGGTCCGTGCTTATAGGGTGCCATCGGCAGTATTCCAGGATTTGCCAGGATAAATTACCATGGTGAGTGTAAAAATCAAAAGTTAATTCAATGTGTTTAGTCCGTGACCTCTAGGGGAATGGTAGTGAGTGGCCGCAGAGACGGCACGTGCTCTTTTGCTCAGGCTGATTAATATCGCGATGCAGGTCATGCTTGTAATTCATGTGAGACGCCTTCAAAGTGAATTCCGTGGTTCTAAGATTGATCTGGAACATCACAGTTCAATGTTATATTTGCTGTGCAATGGTTAGTAGTACCTACGCTGACAAGCTCTCCGACGTATTGATCAGATTGGTTAGCTTCTATTATCATCGAATATGGATCAGTAAGTTATCATCAGCCCAGGATCGTGCCACAGAATAACAGTTTGGCAGTCAGCGGGAAGAACAAGTACCTGCCTTCGGTGATCGTAAGTACAAAGCAACAAATAATGAATGTCTAACTGACCTGTCTGAAGCTTGCAGTAGCAATTCTCGGAATAGGTATGCCTTATTGCTCCAGAAACTACATGTCTGATTTACGGATTTCGCAAGGTTTTGGCATATGTACGTGCTTTCACACTTATGCGACAAGTTCGTCTTAGCAATCGCTGAATCGCAACAATTAAACATCAGCCTTCTGCATTACAAGGTCCGTATATGTATATATTTCTTTCAGTGAGCCAGAGTTGATTACATCCCTGTAGTTTCCGTGCTGGGTCCATTAGCTCGGTATTCTCAAATGTGGTGAGCATGAAAAGGTTACATTGACTCGGTCGGTTTACTGATTGACCCGAATTGCTCCACAGTTGATGCTACCTGTGGCAGGGCTGAATGCTGTGGGAGATTTTGTCATCACAGGTTCCGTCTTCAAGTATATGTGGAGGTCAACATTTCCGAGGAGGCAGCGCAGCATCATTCAAGATCTGGCAATCATCTTCATTAACATGGGTGCCTTCGCATGGTGAGGAAACCCATTTTTTTGGTTCCCGGAATATTCATTTAATATTGCATTTACAGCACCATCTCGATTATATTGGGGATTGTGGTAAGTGTGAATGGAATCGAATGGAGTCCCTGTTGGCTGATTGACGTAGTATTTTGTGCAGGGTCACAGTTACTGGGTAGTTGCGATTGGGATTACGATTAGCCGAGGCAAGTCCTTCCTCAGTCCCGTTGATTTATTGCTAACATATGTGGTGTTAATCCTTTAGTCTATGTGAACTCCATGCTTGCCGTGTAAGTAGCAGTATGACACCTTTTAAATATTGGACTGACTATTTCACAGTCTCAATGCAAGAGGATTCCTCCGGTCTCGGACTTCAGAATCGGGCCCAAGGATGAGTGCCTATAGCTTCGAGTATGAGGTTCCGACAGCTTGAATATTGTACATATCCTTCCGTGAGGTTTTAGCATTTTACAACGGCCCAACCCTTATCCCTACGACCACTGGCATGTATGCATGGCCTAACCATTCGTTATCCCTCATCTTACTTAGTCGAATGCAGTAATTGCGTGAGGTTGTGAACACTCACTGCGTTTGCACATTGTTCATCCCACATAAAGGAGCATTGAAAGTTTATGCCAGTTGGCGCTGTACCAACTTCATCACTGGCAGGTGAACACCGATTGTAGTTTACCAATTTTCCAATACTCTTCCTAAGCTAGTCCGTCGCATTCTAGGCAGACCGAAAACACATCGATGTTGCCCGCGCGGTTCCCCACCCGATGGGCTTTTGTGTGAAGTTACATCATAAACTAAATCACAACTAAATTACCACTGGGCGCGACTGGCGCGCTCGGACCGAGTCGGGTAGCCAACCATTTTATCTACGATGACATGCCCCCCTCTTTTCCTGGTCAGCTCGACTGATACTTCACCGTGGTTACGCTGCCACAGCTGGGAGTCTACTAGTACGCCAATTATTCAAGTTGCTTCCATTAGCTGCGGACGCCGTGGCATTGGCATGGAAGATGTCAGCTACCAGTATCTGGACACACGGTATCTTATGGTTTACCGACTCCGCCGAGCATTTGTATCGTATAGTCACGTTCTTCCAGCCAAAGATGGGAGATAGAAGGTCAAGCTTAGCTTATGTCTTTCTCCACCACGTATATTTGGTAACCTGTCAGTTCGTTACTCACGCCAAATCTCTGTCAGGTGGAAGCTCTCGGGCCTTCTGATCAACTCCGTGGCCAAAGTTTGCACGACATCAATGATCACCAGGCTCGCTCAATCCCAAGCTAATACAGGCTTTGAGTGACAGTGGAGCAGTATGTCCGAACTGATGCCACTGACACGAGTTGATCTTCTAGATTCCATGTCTGCTTATCATTTTATTTAACGCTGATCACTGACATTAACTCAACTAATAGAACAATGCCCCACTCTCCCGAATTTGTGCACCCGGAACAGTTACTTTGCATAAGTTACTTGTCTGCAGTGCGTTTTGCAGTTTGGTTGGTATCCTACGCATCTAGAATACCGCCGCCTCTACGACATTCCCTGGCAGGGAAACAGTATGTTCCCTTTCCCGTAAAGCACAACAGAGGGCTGATTTCGGCTGCTTTGTAGCTTACCAGAACTGACCAATGAGACCTTTGCGTGTATTGTTCATTCGAGATTGACGACCTCCTGCAGGTGCTCTCCGTAAGATACCGAGACCAGTGATGGTCAGCTCTACTGTGATTCTGGTGTGATGTGCTGCAGCGAGCGACGACGAATACGGTGAATTATGCATCATTCATATCAAAGCTAGGACGTCCTGGTAACGGGGATCAAGAGGTTGCCTGGAGGTCCGGTGGAGGATTCATACTGTACCCAATAGCGATACATGCACTTATATCGACAATGTCGACTCCCATCTTTTCTTAGAGCGACTGTCTTCATTCGACTCTTCGGTTTGTCTAGGGGAGACTAATTTTTTCTCCGTTTCCGACCTTCTCACCTGTGACCACTGGGACTTCGGGCGCTGTCTTGGCAAGTGTTGAGAAAACCATTGCCAGTGGTGGGAGTCGGCTTTGCTGTGCTAATAGAGACTCTGAAAGGGTTAGCTCAGTTAAATATCAAGTCACGTACTTTGTTTGGGCTGCGATATGATCAATACATACTATATGTGCCTATCTGAGTCCAAGTTTCGAACTTAGTGTCACACCGCCACAACGACAAATATTACTCCGAAATCGGCAGGTTGGGATGTTCGTGAGCCTCTGAGCATTCAAGGTGACATAGATCTAAGTTACTAGCACCTTTCGCTGCCGTCTCGAATCATGTGTCTCCCCATTCATCACCGTGATCTACTGGTACTGAGTCGCCTGGAACAGATATAGGACGAAACAATTAGTGCGGACTGGGCGCCGCAGCGCGCGAAACCGCTCACAGGAAATGGCATAGGAGTTACATCATGATGCTAACGGTAACGGTGACTCACGGTCCTCCGAGTCCACCGGCAATATCGTGTCATTTGCCAGTGCCCCCATTGTTCAAGTCGGTCACTGGCCCTGGGGCCTTGATGGCATTCCATGGACACCGCCGAGTCCTGCCGCATTGGAATCCAATGCAGAGTTTAAATAGAGAGTAGGTCGGGATCCCCTCAACTCCCAACTCCCAACTCACCCCTTCAACACAAGTCTTACGCACTCCGAACCAGTACAACTGAATGCAACACACACAGAATGTTTCCCAATTTGGCGGGCAAACCGTCCAAGGTGCTTTGCAACTACTGCTCGCTCGAGTGCAAAGGGGCACAAGCAACGCGCGCAAGGCAGCGAATCTCTCCGGGAAGATAAATGATCTCGAGCAAATGATTCAACGGGGTCCAGCTCTCACTCTCGATGACTTGGTAGGTGGCTGCGTTGGTCCAGTATCTATTGTGAAAGTCGAGACTCACTTGGCACGTAGCCTGCGTTTGTTGACGCCCTGAAGAACCTTCATGGAACTATCAACGATAGAGAATTTCTTGCAAGTCTTTCTTACTTCTAGACATGGCATTGGAGCGATTCGATTAACGGGGTGCTGTTCCAGCTCGAAAAGCTCATAGTGCTTATGTCCCGCCTTCCAGACGATTCGGAGTTCGCTAAAACCGTGGAGCAATACCTCATCGACCTCTGTAAGTATCGGATTCGATGTAGGGATGACACTAATCAGTCTGCGTATTGCATAGTATACAAGGACTTACCTCATCCTCCCTCTGGATTTCTTTCCACCTTTCAAGACGCCCGGTCCACTGCCGGCGGAGACAAGATCGTCTCATACGCGTCCCGTAGTGCAGACGGATCCAACTACAGCATCCTGCACCCATCTCTGGGACGGGCTGGTCAGCCTTACGCGCGCTCTGTGCCTTCCACACACATACAGACACTTTCAAGCCTTCCGGACGCAGGCATTGTGTTTGATACTCTCTTACGTCGGAAAAATGACGACTTCGTCCCACATCCTGGTGGCTTGTCGAGTTTGTTTTTCGCGTTCGCAGATCTTATCATCCACGACATCTTTCACACAAATGCTACGGACTGGACTATCAACGATGCAAGCAGCTATCTTGACTTAAGCATCCTCTACGGAAGTAGCAACGAACAGGTCGATAGCATGCGAAGAAAGGACGGGACAGGCAAAATCTGGAACGACGCATTCGCCGATAGCCGTTTACTTTTCATGCCCCCTTCTGTTTGCTCGCTTGCAGTGCTCTTCAGCCGTCACCACAACGTCCGTCTTCTTCTAAACATTCACTGTGCACGCACTGACGCTACTGTAGTACATTGCCGAGAATATCCTGAAAATGAACGAACGTGGCACATACAATCTATCTCAGCCGGATGAGACATCTGTACTCGCCCAAGACGATGAAATATTTAGCAGAGCGAGGATGGTTAACACTGCGTTCTTCATACAGATTATTTTTCAGGATTATGTAGGCAGCATTCTAGGTCTTATCAGGGACGGATTGACCTGGCGTCTCGACCCACTCGCGGTAAGGAGTCATCTGAGTTCAAGGAAGAATGAACGATATTCACCGACTAACCACAGCCGTTCCGTAAATCAGATCATGCCGTGTCCCCTCGAGGAAACGGGAATGCTGTATCCATCGAGTTCAACTTGCTCTATCGCTGGCATGCTTCGATATCAGAACAAGATGAAAAGTGGTTAGATGGATTATTTAGAGAACTTGGCGGAGGTAAGGACCCAGAGACGGTATGTTATGCTTTTACCATGAATTGGATTCGCTTCCTTCACGTCGAACAGATATCTCTTAGAGAATTCGGAGAGGTCGTTCGAAAAAAGATAGTACCGCCCGGCGATTTGCAAACCTGGACGTTTGATGGGTATGTCATGAATCCGTATAGTGCACCCTTCTCGTGATCAACTCGAAGGGTTTCGCCAGGTTAAAGCGAGGCCCGGATGGTCGGTTTGCGGATCAAGACATCGCTCGCAGACTGCAGGATGCTACCGAGAACAGAGCAGGTGCATTCCGCGCCAGGGGCTGTCCTGCGGCGATGAGAGTGATAGAGATGTTGGCCATTGAACAAGGAAGGAAATGGGAAACATGCACAGTAAGCCATTGAGCTTCGATTAAGAATTTCATTCACTAAACTCCGATAGCTCAACGAGTTCCGCAAGTTCATGGGACTGAGACGTAAGCCTTAAACTCACTCCTCATGCACATACCTGAAACTGAGGGGTCGCCTAGCGTATGAGACTTTTAAAGAATGGAACCCAGACCCAGAGATCTCCGTAAGTTCTTCCCAAGAATCACTCGTTGACTTAACTCTCTTTAGTCTGCAGCAGAGAAGCTCTATGGGCACATTGATAACTTGGAACTTCACGTTCGTATACGATATGCTTCCGAGTGCCATTCGCATAACTAACAAGTTTTCCACTAAAGGTTGGTTTGCAAGCTGAGGAGACCAAGCCCCCTATTCCTGGCGCTGGATTATGCCCGGGATTCACAATCTCTCGTGCAATCCTAGCAGACGCAGTATGCTTGACTCGTGGAGACCGATTCTTGACTGTTGACTACACTCGTTGGTGTTTCCCCCTTCGTTCGTGCCAGTTCTAACACATACACAGCATACAATCTGACATCTTGGGGATACCAACACTGCATGGTCAACACTACAGACGGTTCACATGGCGGGATGCTGGCCAGGCTTCTATTTGCTCTCTTGCCGGAGCAGTACCCTGCTGATTCAGTTTATGGCCATTTCCCCTTCATGACTTCCGATTTCATGCGCACCTCTATTCGCTCTCATTCAAAGGATCTGATCGCGTATTATGACTGGTCGAGACCGTCTGGATTCGAAGCAACCGACGATGCTGGCCACCGCAATGCCCTTTACCGGACACGGATCTTGAAGCTTACGAAGGGCATCGAGGTAGATTCCGCACAGGTCCGCCCAGATCATTTGAATTGCTGATAAGCGTACAATTCAAGAAGATACAGGTTCAGAAATGCATCACAGACCAGACACTTTCCGTCGTATCCTTCACAGAGTTGACGAAGGACTTGGTGAAGAAGGCGTCCATCTCCGCCGGGCCTAATGCTATGGTCGTTGATATTGTCCAAAACGTCATCAACCGAGTTTCTATCTATTGGGCAGCAAACTTCATCGTGAGTCCAAAAAACGAGGTATTGAAATAATGTCATTCACATTTGAGCAAGGTTGGTTTACCCATCACTATGTTGGACGGCGTCTGTGGAGGGCATACCGCAAGGCAGTGGATGGAATTATTCGCTGACGTGACGAGGTAAGGGATCAGTTATCACCATGATACCTGATTGACTGCGCACAGATATCTGTACTTCAACAATGATCCGCTGCGGGACTGTTCCATGTACCAGGCTGCGATTAAGGCTACAGATGAAATCATGTATTACCTGTGCAATCGTCTAAAGAGGCAGAGGGATGGGATCGTGAGTTTCACTGGGAGGTAGTGTACGATTGAAGGTTGACATGGACATACTTTGACAGGTTTCCCTTGGAGGCGCTTCCGACATTCTTGCGACTTCAGTTATCACAAGCAACGTGCGCAATGACCGATTCATTACTAAGGTCTTATCGACTACAAAGTCCTCCGATATGAAAGCCCTCGCCTATAGCATTTTCGCCGAGTCGGTGCCTTCCGCGTTACTGTTTTCTGCCGCCATATCCGCCGTGGTCGACTTCTATGCGCACCCCAATCAGAAGGAAGAGTTACAGAAACTTGTTGAACTGAGCAACAACACTGACACCACGGATGACCGGACGAATGGCTTGATGAAGTTTATCGATAACGCACTCACCAGGTCGCCTACCTCCAATTCTAATGGTCACGCTCGTAACGGAGTAAGTTTCCTAACAACTTGGGGAGCTACGCTTATGCCGCCTGTAGCTCTCGCCTTCATTCATGAACATTGGACATCACCAGTTCGATATTCAGGGGCAACGAGGGTGAGCATTGCCTTTCGATTGATAAATGGAATCTCGTGACATTGTTCTTGTCCAGCCTCATGTCTCGGGAGCTTTTCTCGAAGGTGAGGGATTGCGTGTGTCCTGAGATTAGTACTGAACTGGACCATGCCCTAGATCGCACCCGAGATCATCAGCACGATCTTCAGCTTGAAAAACATCAACCTTTCTTATGGACCGATGGAGTTTGGTGGGTAATTGATGCTCCGAGAATATTGGCAATTCATCAACTTCGCTTTTGCAGAGAGAGAGCTGCCTTCTTCGAGAGTTATCCAGGTTTGGACCAATCAATTTTGAGCGATCATCAAGGGCTAATCATCATGATTGACTTTCCAGTACGACAATTGACTTTCAGCCCCGTTCGCCAAGCCCAAATATTTCATTTCAACTTGTAGGACGCACCGTTTGTATTAGCTTTATGACCTTTTGTACAAATGTCTCCATTATTATCGAGAGCCCTTGTTGGTTCGTACTTTGACGCGGGCTAGAATGTGTACACCCATATAGTATATCAGGAACAGGAACAGCACTCGAATCAACGGAAGGAACTACACGTCCCTTTGACTGTTTGACATACAATGCGACGAGATGGAGGGGTAGAATGTTTTACAAACAATCCACAAATTTGTCAAAGTACACTTACACTGAGGACAGCAACTCCGACGAGGGCTGACAGGCCAGTAGCTTTGCCAAGAGATGTGAGAGGGATGCTGTGCGAGGTGCCGCTAGTGACTATGAATGAAGAATTTTTCAGGCGCCTTCATAAGGTCATAAACTGTCAAACGACCTACGGCCAGATCCAAAGCTCGCACTTGACGTGGGACTAGCGGCAGATGGTGACGCATTGCCAGGTATCGTCACAGGGGACACCGACGCAGGTGCAGCAGAGGAGGTGGGCGATCCTCCACCGTTTC
>JBBPRG010000676.1:0-10092 GCA_038092895.1 Chalciporus pseudorubinellus
AAGCTGACTTGGGGCTGAGCATATTTTTCATCCCTCCATAATCCGAGACGCATAGCTGGTCTTGCATTTTCTCGGAATGTCCCAACGGTGAGGATCTTGCAACAACGTGTTCATAAACTCTGATTGTCTAAAACATTCCTCCAGCTTTCGTGCACCAAACTCTCTCCGAGACCGCTCCTCCCTCCTCGGTACTCTCACACCCCCTGCATCGGGACGATCGTCTCCTTTCGAACTTCCACTCCACGCACCCTCAGGACACCGCTATGCTGACGACCTTGAGGGCCAGAATGATGAACAACTCGAGGGTCTGTCTGCCAAGGTGAAGTTGTTGAAAGATGTACGTGTCTCGTGTGCCCGCGTGGTTCGTCTTGGTCGGTACTCATTGGGTCGTCTGTTCTAGATAACGATTGGTATAGGAAACGAGGTCCGGGAGTCGACTATTCAACTCAGTCATATGGTGCGCTCTCTAGTTTTTGCTTTCCCCCCGACCTGCTATCTGACCCGACTTCCGTTTCCCGTCTTCTAGAATGACGCATTCGCGGAGACGTCAGGTATCCTCGCAGGCACGTTTCGTCGAATGAATAACATGGCCGAGCGTCAAGGCTGTCGATGGCTGTGGTATATCATCTTCCTCATCCTCGTCTTTTGGTTCTTTATCATTGTATGGTGGTTTCGACGATGAAGTTGTTGTTGACATTTGGACACAATATTGGATATCATGAACGTTTCAACATTTCAACTGTAAGCCCGCTCCTCCTTAGATTAATACTCGTATAATCCAATGCTACCGCCATATGTCGCGACACAATACGGATATATCTCAGCAAACGCTGGTAGACGCCCCAATATTATTATGATCCATCAAGAAACTTGGCGTGTCCAATCTCCCAGATCATCCGTCTTCGGAAATATGGCATATCTCGTTGGGAGAAATCAAATGTCTCTTCACCTCGGGAAAGTGCCTCTAAGAACTGGCACGTGAAGACCCCACAGTCATAACCATTTTCTTGTTGTGGTATATCCTGTCAAAGAAATGTTTGAGCTTTCAGACAGTCGTGATACAGAAAGCCCAACCTCGGGCATATTATCTTCCCAGCCAGTAAAGTCAAATGGCTTTTTCTTCTTGTTTTGATGCTCTAGGTCAATATAATGGCGAAGCAGCTAGTAAGAAGAGTTAGTCATCGCACTGTCATGAGAGACTGGCGAGGTAACCTTGAGGACCAAACTTCTATCAAGATTCATGCTGTCGTATGACTCTATTCGTTTTCGGCGAAAATTGATGGCTGCTGCAGTCCAATGTGCGTTGTTGTGGTTGATGGGAATAAGAACAACATCTTTTGAGAAGATGTCAATCTAGGAAAAGGTTAGGAACGCGCAGCGGAGGTCAAAGATCCAGTGTACCTTCTTCGTCCACTTTGCAAGTCTCGCTCGCTCGTAACCCTCATTCTGCAACTTTGACCAGAAGAAAGTATTGAAGTAATGCACGTTCAAAGGGCCCTTCTTTCCATTCACTCCAGGATTTTCTTTGCAGCCTTCGGAACGTGCGAGAATCATCGCGCCATAAAAATTGATGAGCTCGTCGTTGAGCCATTGGTGTGGTGAGAGACGTAGGAAATCGCTGTCACAGACTTGTTCTCGTGCAATCTTTGAGATGACACCTGTCTTGCCAAGAAGCGCAACAACTTGTTTTTCCACCTCTGCGGGCAACGACCTGAGAACGGGAGGGCGGACGCGCCGCTCGATCTCTTCATCTCTCCTGCGAGCTTCTTGACGAAGTCGGTCGTAGGCCGATGAATAGTTTGGCGGTGGACTAGAAATTGGATAAGAACCAAGTTCGCACATCTCAGAGTCAACGCGACATACCTTTCCATTGACCGTTCCAGCTTCTGGATTGCACTCTCGAGGAATGAACGGTCCGCATACTGAAAGCTCCGTAAGTACAACAAGGATGTTACACGCGTGGAATAACATACGTCGGAGAGGGAATGTCGGTGCGGTGAGGTTTGTGTTTTTTCTTTCAAACGTAAATCTGTCAATGATGCAGATGCTGAGACCAAAGATCAAAACAATATAGATGCAGCATGTGGATTTGGAACGTACGTGATAGGATCTCCCGGTCGTCTAGATGCTGAAGTCGGGCCTCGTAATCGATGAAGGCTGGCACAGAATAGTCAATACTTGAGCGCATCGGGGAAATCTGGATCTCACATTTGAATTCCTCGAAACTTGACCCATAACCTGATAAAGTCGGTGATCAGATACGCATTCATACCCTCATAAAGACAGATGCTGTACCAGTCGCTCGTTTGAGGGCAAATAGACGTTTTATCAGATCTTCTCGGTCAGTCTTCCTGTCCTCTTGAACTTTGGTCTTGTGCTGCATGAACGTGATGAGCCTGGAAAAGTATGAAAATACGCCAATGCACACCTTGCGGGCGTAAATATGATCTTTACGTGGTAGCTGGGAGAGCTTGTTGCGCATCTGCTCTGATTTGCGGCGCTGTTCCACGGAGCCCGCCAGAAGTTCATCCGCTGTTCGATGTCGAGAGTGGGTAGTTGTTAACTCGGACATGGATGCTGTCTGTGGCAAGGGGCTCGGATTTGGAGGAGTTTGACTGGAAGATTGACTAGACAATGAATTAGAGTGTTCCGGTTTAACCTGATGTTGCTTTGATTGGATTTCGATCGGTATTTGATAGCAAGGAAGTAATGGGGGATGGGGGGCGGGGACGGTATGTATTTGGCGATTGGGACGGGGAAGTGGATGTGAGAGAGTACGTCGTAGCTGTTGTGATGATCGTGTCGGCGGATTCCAGGGCCATGCCAAAGTTTCCTGGAAGAGTTTCACGCTCTCCCGTCCGAGCTGGTACCAGCGAGTAGCCAGCCCCGACGTAGTGTCCTCGGAATCAGGATGTGTAGACCCATCTGCAGCGACCTCATCAAGCTTTGCAATCCTTGGATACTTCATTTGCTTGGTCGGAAGGAGGGACTCGGGTGCCTCCCTCTTGAGAGCGTTTGGCATGGAAAGGAATTGTTCGAGTCGCTGTGACAGTGTCCACGCAGCGGCAAAGTTCTCGTCCGCGTTGGGATTGATTTGTGGCAAGCAGATGTGTGCTCTCTTCCCACGCCAACATATGCATGAGGGCATCAGAATTCATAGCCCGCTTGGCTCAGTTGGTTAGAGCGCAGGTCTCATATCTCGAATATGAGTGGCTGATCAGTCACGCAATCCTGAGGTCGCAAGTTCGAACCTTGCAGCGGGCATCCTTTTTGTTCAGCATACCACTCATTGACACCCACCACATTCATGTAAGTACTGTGTTATTCGCAACATCGTGATTTGGATCATCGAACCATACCCTTCAGTCGAATGGCCAACACAGAATCCATAGAGCGACGTTCAGTCAATCACTTCAGCGAGAACTTCGTGCTTTGTGCTGGTTCTGTTCTCTTCCAAGCGGGTTCAAATCAAGGAGAGCAGCAAATATGTATTCTGCATTCACCAACAGCAGGCGTATACGTATTGCCCAAAGGTCGTAAGGACTGCGGGGAATCAATAGAAAATGCTGCTCTCCGCGAGACCTATGAAGAGACTGGGTACAGATGCGAGTTCTTTCCCTGTACAATGTCGACGCGAGCCCCGATGCCGGACATAAACATGGTAGATGAGCCACGAGTTGTACAAGGCGCAACGGAACCATTCGCCATTACTGTGAGAGATCTAGGAGAAGGGAAGGGGACGAAGATTATGTGGTGGTATGTGACTAGGACGACAAGTAATGTGCAGACGGAAGGGACCCAGACAGAGACGGAAGATTTCCACTCGGAGTTCCTTGAAGCTGAAGTGGCCATCGAACGTCTCACTTTCCAGGATGACAGGGAGATAGCTAGCAAAGCGTTGGAACTTGTACAAGCCATGATCCCTTGAGGAACGAAGTCAAATCGTGATAGGATAGTCTATATGGCTGATATCATAGCACGAGTCACGTGTATTGGGCTGTCGGCGAATTACTTACCACGTCGTGCCTTGTCTCTACTCAGTATTCAGCGCTCAACGCCCATCATCTCGAATCTGCCCCTTTACATTGTTAGAGCTTTGTGAGTGCCCATTTGCCTGACTGTAGACTTGTGCGTTTGAATACCTCTTGGAGAGTACATACACCCCTGTGCACTCTCTGATGGCTTCAAATCCCTCCCTCCGCGATTCATATAATCCTTTGTCAACTCAATGGACATTTGTACCGCCACCATCATCGAATTCAAACGTCCCCAAACCACCTCCCACCAACGTTTCTAGTACATCTCATCCATGGACTACTCGCCCCGCTCCAAATTCTATCTTTGATCTTTCTCCATCCTTGAACATCGACGGTCCTTCGTCAGTCGACGTTCCGCTTTTCTTCCGCTCCCTGGTGGCTTCGGCTTTACTCCAGTACAGCACTACTGCAATGGCGATGCCTTTAGAAGTAGGGAAGCTACTTCTTCAGATTCAATGGGTCCCTAGGGATGCCCTCACGCAAGAAGCCGAGGAGGAAGCAGAAGAAGAGGAGGGAGAGGAAGAAGTGGTTAGTTTATGTGATCAAATGTTGTTTGGACGATCGAGTTACTGATACTTTCTGAAGCTCAGTGAAACCACTAATGAGGAAGAGTCTTACTTTGTTGAACCCGGCTCTGCCCTTCGTCCAACTCCAAGGCTCACGGACGACAGAGGGTATGTTGTTAGGACGTCTGTGATGGAGGAAGGGACGCGCCCCGAATACATTATCCCAGTCGGCAGTGCTAGTAGCACCCTGGGTATGATACAGCGGCTCATAAATTTCCGGGGTGAAGGATGGCTGTCGCTGTGGAAAGGTATGGTTGGAACGAAATCTTAGGTAGTTTTTCTGAGATAGCACCTCCAGGTCTACTCACTTCGTGTGTTCACGATGTCATATCCTCGAACCTACAGCCGCTTGTCAATACTGTCTTGCATTCGATATTCATCTCGTCGCGAGGTGGATTTTACCGGCCGTCACTGCTGCTACCGGTAGCCTCACACATCCTCACTGGTTTTCTGGTATCACCACTCGATCTCATTCGCACGCGATTGATCGCACAGTCCTCGACACAGCGGTATAGGTCGTATACAGGGCCTATTCATGCCCTCTCCGATATTTTGGCCAACGAGGGCGGCCTGAATGGTATCTACCTCCACCCTCATCTGCTAATACCCACCATACTCGATACTGGGCTTCGTTCGTTGATGCACATCGCGTTGCCTGGGATTATTGCACAGCGTCTATGGCTTGGGCCATACGTGGCAGCTGATACGCATCCCGTAGCGTGGGCGTTCGCCGAGGTTTTGGCAGGATGCGCGAGTCTGCTGGTGACCTTACCGATCGAGACGGTCCGTCGAAGGCTACAAATTCAGACACGTGGGACAGCAAAACCACTGCGTACTTGTGTTGAGACGAGACCTGTGCCGTACAACGGTGTTGTCGACACGCTCTGGCACATCCTGACGGAAGAGAGATCGGATTTGCCAATCAAACGACCGCGGAGAAAGAGGGCAGCAGGGAAGGAGAAGCAGAGCGGAGAAGCAGCGGAGGTTGACGAAACGAAGGACGGCGAAGAGAGTTGGCTGAGACGCACCGGTATCGGACAGCTATATCGAGGAATTGGGATGCGCCTCGCTGCGAGCGCGATCGTTTTCTTGTTGGGCATTGTTAGTGGTGGAGATGATTTCGATGGTGGATGGGCAGAGCTGTAGATATCTCTGTCCTAGTTCTCCTTGAGAATGCTAGCTATACCTGATGGCCGGAGAGTGGCCGGAGAATTGCTGTATATGGATTGTACATTGAAATATATTGATTTGTGATGCCATATGCGGCTGTCTTGTCTCCTATCGTAATTATCTAAATATGGTAATAGCCATGCTGGTTTGGTCAGATGACATTTGCATTCTACCTGTCCAACTCACTCCTACTTTAGTCTAGTTTAACCTCGTTTGCCTCGTTCCTTTGCCTTCCCTTTGTCGCCTACCATGGCGACACCCACCTCTCTCGACGAGGCTGTACAACACAAGAACTCGCAGGAACACGTCGCCACCGCGCAGCTGCACGACCTCCTTGCCACAGACGCCTCAAAAGGCGCTGCCGTCCATTCATTCAACCCAGAGGCATCACCCCAGGCAAAGGCCGCAGTAGCCAGCCTGCGCGCTGAGAGTATCAAGCTTCCTAGTACCACAGACGCTGAGTCACTCAAGCGGAAAGGTGTGTCGTTATCTACCATATGTTGAGGCAGTGCTCACAAAGTGACTGGTTCCCTCAGAAGTACCAGTTCATACTGAAAGCAAGACTCTACCGATTATCACTGTCAATGGCGCGAAAAAGGAAACCGAGGTGGAGAGCGAGCACATTACTGCATCTCCACTTCCCCCTACGCCAGGCGGTTACCCCTCCTCTCCTGCTCCAGCTATTCCAGATTGGTACAAAGTTGGATGGCGAGCTGTCGCCAACATAGATGCCCCTCCCCTCGAGGGAGAGGAGAAAGAAAAGTCGATCCTGGGACTCTTTCTGACTGAACAGTTCTATGGTTCCTGGTACCATAACGCCGGAATCATTTTCTTCGTATGCTTCTTATTATTCACACTATTCATCTGTCTAATACCCTTCCCCAGGCCGTATTTTCGTCTCACTTCGTCACGCGATTTCACCTTGGATGGGGTTGGTTGTTCATCATTCTGGCAACTTGTAACACATACTATGTCACCTCCATGACGCGCGTGCGGCGCCGTGCGCGAGATGACATTCAACGCGAGCTGGTCAAAACCCGCTTGACCTCTGAGCACGAGAGTGCTGAGTGGTTAAACAATTTCTTGGATCGCTTTTGGCTCATCTACGAACCCGTCCTCTCAGCTACCATCATTGCCTCCGTTGATCAAATACTCAGCATAAGCACTCCTGCTTTTCTGGATTCTTTGCGCCTCACCACTTTCACGCTTGGGACAAAGGCTCCACGGATCCAGAAAGTTCGGACTTTCCCGCACACGGAGGAAGACATCGTTATGATGGACTGGGCCTTTTCGTTCACTCCCAATGATGTATCGAATCTCACTCCTCGCCAGGCAGCACACAAGGTCAATCCCAAGATAGTTCTCACAGTGAGGGTTGGAAAGGGCCTCGCAACCGCCGGCGTGCCAGTCTTGATAGAAGACATCAACTTCAGCGGACTCATGAGGGTCAGGATGAAACTGGTGTCCAATTTCCCTCATATACAAATCGTCGATTTGAGCTTCCTAGAGAAGCCGACTTTCGACTATGTCTTGAAGCCAGTTGGAGGTGACCTATTCGGGTTCGATATCGCACACGTTAGTTCCACTTGTACATGCTTTGCTGAAGTACTCAATCTTTGACAGATCCCCGGGCTTTCCGAGTTCATTCGTGAAATGGTTCATGCTACCCTCAGTCCGATGATGTACGATCCGAACATATTCACCCTCAACTTGGAGCAACTGCTGGCTGGCACTCCTCTTGATGCAGCAATTGGTGTAGTTCAAGTTACTGTCGAAGCCGCTCGAGGTCTTAAGTCCAGTAAAATCGGTGGAGGGTCACCAGATCCGTTCGTCAGTATCAGCATCAACAACCGTCAGGAGCTTGCGAGGACCAAGTATAGGCATTCTACGTGAGTTTTCCTCCCTCATCCCTTCGATTTCATGTTAATGGTTGTGTAGGTACAACCCGACTTGGGTGGAGACTAAATTCATTTTGGTCAATTCGCTGCAAGAGCAACTAGTGCTCAGCGTACTCGATTACAGTGCGCACGGGAAACCTACCCCCCTTGGCGCCGCGATATTCGAAATGCACAAACTCAATGAAGATGCCACCTTTGAGGGAGTTGAGTTGCCGATTCTCAAGGATGGAAAGGACCGGGGGCAGCTTCGATTCGACGTCTCTTACTACCCTGTACTGAAGCCCCAGGTCATAGATGGCCAGATACGGTTGCCAGAAACAAGTAAGTGCAACTACTATCACCAGCCGAATGTCTAGTAACCCTTTGTCAGATGTCGGTATCGTCCGCTTGACCCTTCACCAGGCGAAAGATTTGGATGCATCGAAGTCGCTCTCTGGAGAGTTGAACCCCTTCGTGAAGGTTTATCTTGGCGACGATAGTCCTCACATCCATAAATCCCAAATCATCAAGCATACGAACAATCCAGTCTGGGAATCAAGCACGGAATTCATTTGCTCCGATAGGCTGTCTTCGGTCATCAGTATCAAGGTTGTGGACGACCGTGACTTCATGAAGGACCCTGTTGTCGGGTACATGTCTGTGCGCCTTGAAGATTTGCTGCACGCAGAGACCTCTGAGGGACGGGATTGGTGGCCTTTGAGCAAGACTGGTAAAATCAGGATCAGTGCACAGTGGAAGCCCTTGCAAATGGCGGGTGCCCTTAGCGGTGCTTCTCAATATGTTCCTCCCATAGGTGCAGTGAGGCTTTGGCTCAACAAGGCCACGGATGTTAAGTGAGTGGTCTATATTCTTCTCGGAAGGAAACTAGACTAACCGCTATTTCAAGAAATGTGGAAGCAGCTCTTGGTGGCAAGGTCGGTCGCGATTGGGTTAACTCCTAGAGTGGGTAACCTAACTTCTCCTCCAGAGCGATCCCTACGTCCAAGTCTTGGTCAACAATGTTGTTAAAGGTAGAACTGAGGTCATCAACAACAGTAAGGGGGAAGCTATTTCTAGTGTGAAGGCAGAAACATCTCATTCCTTGACAGACTTGAACCCAGTGTGGGATCAAATCATCTACATTCCTGGTGTGTGTCTTTGCGAATGTAAATTCAATATACTTGCTGAGACAATTTCGCAGTGCATTCCCTGAGAGAGGTTTGCAAATCTTTCTATCCCATTCAATTCAATCTGATCACTGTGCAGACGATGTTCATGGAAGTGATGGACTATCAGAATCTGACCAAGGTAATCGTTACGTCTTACTTCAATTGCCATCCTAATGAATCTGCATAGGATCGCTCCCTTGGCTCCGTGGAACTTCACGTCAATGATCTCGCCAGGGAGTCGTCAGCTGATCCACAGTTTCGCCACGAGTCGACGGGTAGGAGGGAAGTCGTTGAGCCTATTCGGCTTGATAGACATACATCCAAAGGCCACCTTCATTTTGTAGCTGAATTTGTTCCTGCTGTGGCTTTGAAGGAGGTCCGCTTTGAGGTGGGCGAGAATGCGATCCAAAAGGCCACCAAAGGAATGAACGGAGTGGCTGGCGGCGACGTTGCTGCTGATGTTTCTAGCGCATCTTCTTCGTCTGCAATGTTAGCCAGGGCTGGCACAGCTCGCTCCATGACGGAAGTGGGCACACCCGCACCAAGAGCCAATTCCGATGCACCACACGCAGAGCCCAAACCCGAAGCACAACAAGATGGAGACCAAGAGGAAGAGAAGCAACCCTCCGGGTTGGAGCTCAGCAAAGAAGAGCTCTTGAAGTTCCGTACGTGGTCTCTACACACTCTGCTCTTAAGCTTATTGTTTGTCCAGAGTCTGGTATCATTATATTCAATGTACTGTCTGGAAAGCTACAGAAGAAGGCTAGGTTGGAGGTTCTTCTTGACGATGGATATTGGCCAGCTTTTGGCACTGTCAAAGCTCGCAGTACACACGCTGAGTGGCAACATATCGGAGAAGGTTTCGTCAAGGAGTTGGACTTCGGTCGTGTTTGGTTGCGGCTCAATGAGCACGCGGAAGGTGACAGAGACGACATCATCGCCGAGTGGAAAGGAGAAACGAAGGCCTTCTTGGAGGCAACGCTGGTAAGCTGGATGTTTTTGTGGGTATTGGATCGTTCTGAAAACCTCCCAGAATCGCCGTGAGTCGTTCGTTTTGACAGATCCCGACGACGAGAGTAAATTCTCTACCGTCGATATCGAAGCGCGATATGTTCCTGTCCCTGTGAAATTGGAGGCAGGGGAGAGCATCAACAGTAAGGCGTTTGACCTTACCTGTGAGACGTGTACTGACGTTGTCCACAGACCAAGGAGTCCTTCGCGTTGACTTGATTGAAGGCAGAGATCTCATGGCCGTTGATAGAGGAGGTAAAGT
>JBBPRG010000677.1:0-10076 GCA_038092895.1 Chalciporus pseudorubinellus
AGCACCTGTGTTCAGCGTCCACGTCTTGTTCAACCACTCAGACATGGTGGATGCGAGAGAATCGTCAACCTGCTCTATGTTATTATAGTCCCTTCCCGGGGGAACACAAGGTACACCGCGCGACACCGGCCCGGTTACCATCCACGAGACCCTGCACCGGACATGTACCAAAGATAAGATGAGAACTCGATGGTCACGTTTTGGGAGACTATACCAAAGAAAAGACCACCAAAGCTTTTCACTGAGTCATTGACCGAAGCCACCGGACTGCTCTGTTTTTGAAACTCAACTATAGGCTAACTTAGTTACTCAAAGCTTCACGAGACTATCTTTGCTAGGCAAATCTTGCCACCCAAGTCTCTCCAACGTCCACCCAAAGATCTTTCCGTTCTTGTCTGGTCTTATGCATACCCTCTGTCCGCTGTCCAGGGCCCCGATCATACGCATGTCCTCTTCGTTCAGTGTAATGGTCTACAGGTAATAAGACTAAATGTGTGCAGAAAAGAGTACGGCCTACCTTCAAGTTTTCCGCTTGCCTGTTGACGTTCTCGCTTTTGGTTATTACCACGGTGCCCCGCTGTTTATGCCACGAGTGGACAATCTGGGTAGGCGTAACACCATACTTCCGTGCGAGCTCGATAATTGTGGTATCTGAGCGCCCAAGCGCATAACCTGTGGACATGTGATCGGTGATGGGCTGGGAATATTAATGAAATTCTATCTATACCCGTGGCAGCATACGCAGAGACAATTATGCCTCTGGCTCGGCAATAGGCTAAGAGCTCGTTTTGCGCAAGATGTGGGTGTATCCTAACGAAATGCTTCAGTTGTGTGCATGCGGCTTGCAGTGCGAGCGGCGCGCGCTCGTGGATATAAGCCGAGGATCAAACTTACTCTACCTGCAGAACAGCAGGGAAAACGTGGGCTGCCTTGAATAACTGCTCCAATCTGTTCCGGTGGTCAGGCTACCTTCACACACCACAGGGAAGAACTATCATACGTCTTGACGGAGAAGTTGCTGACTCCGATCGCTTTCACTTTCCCCGTTACCAAGAGCTTCTCCATCGCGCTCCACGTGTCATTGAAACTCCATGTCTCATCAATTTTCATGGATCCATCAACGTCTATAGGCGTTGGATTGTTTCCTGCATCGGGTTAGCTTGCAAAACTTTACTTAGGCCTAGTGCGTGGTTGCACACCTTCATTTACAATTGTTTGGGGCCAGTGAATGAGATACTGTCGCTGAATCAGAACCCCAGGGCTTTGGACTAAGCCGACGTTGCGGAGCTTACCAGGTCGAAATAACTTAAACCCGCACGCTTCAGGCTCTCATCAAGAGACTCCTCGACTCGCTTGGCGTGATGCCAACTACGAAACACAACATGAACTCCTTGCGCACGTTCGAAGAAAGGCGGAGATTGACTTACGGGAGCTTCGACGTGACAAAGATCTCTTCGCGAGGGATGTCCGACTTCTTGATGGCTTCCCCAACAGCACCTTCGGTTCCTACACAGTCTCGTTTACGATATCCCATGGTGGTGCTCGGATAAGGAACTTTACGTACCATAGATTGCGGCCGTATCAATGTGTCGATAACCCACTTGCAGAGCTGTGAGAATCCAAGAAGTAGCATGGGCCCGAGCACTTTGACTTTGCCCTGCCCAAGTGCCGAACCCTGAAACCCACAGTCAGGTATTGGACAGATGCATGCACAACTGGCAGTTGGGAGATATGTGCGACTCGATTGAGGTACTTACCAGTGTCGGGCATCTGTATTCCGTTATTCAGGAGGACCATGGCCGGCTGGATAGTCATCTTCGAGATCGCGACGACAGCGCGTCACTTCCACCTTGTGAGAGACGAAACATTGGGTCACGAGCTTGGTCCTAAATGCGTCCGTAGCCGGCCATTTTGATTGTGACCGAGGAAATCCAATTGATACTATGTAGGTAACAGTTAACTTACTTTAGGGCGCGCTGAAGGCTAGTCTCCCCTAGGCACACCCAAGAGTCACAGTCGTTCACCCTCCACTAGGGGTGAAGGCGTGTTCCGGCAAGATAGCTATGTACAATGTACTAGTACAAACATTTCCAAACATCTGACGACCTGGTCGACCGCGACGACCGCGACGAAACCGACAACACTCAACGCGAGTCAACGACGAGATCCTTTTCTAAAACCTACGCTCGTTTTACACAACCCTACCCATGGCTCGCGCACACCGCGTCGCTGTCTTCGTCTCTGTCTTCCTTCTCATCTACGTCCTCGCTTTCTTCTCCATCATCCCCATCCCATTCCTCGACGCCAACATCTCCACAGCAATTCTCCCTGTCGTATGTCTCCCATTGAACTCAGAAATCTAATCAGTAGAACTTGAACTCGACGCGCACAGATTCCATGGTGGCTGCTTGTCTCTTTTGGCTCTTACTCCCTCTGGTGTCTCGGATGGGGCCTATTCACCTTCAGGGACTGCCCAGAGGCGTATCACGAACTGCTTAAGGTGCGTAGCACTCCACAATATCCACGACTCACCTCCCTTCAAATTCACCATCCCCAAACCCCTGAATCCCTTGTTCCTTGAACCCGCCCACTAACTTGGATACTTTCCACACTATCTCATAGGAAATAAATGAGGCGAAGAACGACTTGAGAGGTAGAGGCGTCACCGTAGACTAGTGGATATTTGTATCGAGGCTATACAAGAATAGTGGAGCCGCTCGGTGGGAACGATGTCTTGATGGTGTCTGGTGCCATCGACGATTCATGTTTCAGCCATATAGACGAGCATCAACTTATTAATCAACCGACCTTAGCTCAGTTGGAAGAGCGCGAGACTGTAATTGGTAAAATCATCTTGAGGTCGCCTGTTCGAGCCAGGCAGGTCGGATTTGTTTTATTTTTCTCTTCCAAGCTCCGTAGTATGAGAAAGGTATCAGTGGACGAGGGGGAAACCATCGAGGTGAGAAACGTCCTCGCATCTGTAAGGTCTTCCAACCCATATCCGTAGGCCGTAGTTCGATTCGACGAGTGCAATCTTAGTATACAACATTGGATATTGATCAGTATCCCTTGTAGATGTGCTCATAGTAATGCCCAGGCTTCGTCCAGCATCACGGAGATTACCGAGTTGATTTCACGCCTGCTGGATCGCATTTTTTCGGACTCACGTTCAGGGTCCAGCGAATTCCGCCGTCAGTGGTGTATTGTTCTTCTTACATAGAAATCTCTCAAGTTAAGCATTCAACAGGCAAGTTCCCTGAGCGTTTAACTGGTACGTCGTCACGTTGGCTACCAACTTGAATGCACAAGTTGTGTCACCATGATCACCTACTCGCGCTCTCGTGCGTTCGGTGGTCACTCGGACTACCTTTAGAGGTGTAGGAACGACTGTTTTCCTATCTAAGGGCCTGCCTACGAGAGACTAGCGACTGGCGAGACTATCAAATAGTATCCTACTTCTCGTCGCACACGTCCATCCTTGTCATATTCGTTGTCCCTTTTCCTCACGATGGGTGCCTGCAGCAGGTACGTTGGCATGTATCCAAGCATCTACTGCATTCCATGTTACTAATTTTATTGTTTTGGACACGGATTAGTCTTCACGTCTTCGGTACTTTCCCCCAGGACCAAATTCGAATCTACGAGCATCCGAGAGCATACTAATGCTCGTCAAGTAAGGTGGCCTCATGCTCTGTGCCGTAGTCGGATGGCTTGAAAGCGCCTGGCATCTTATTTCATTATAATCGTTGTTTATTGTCCAGTAGGGCTGTGCCTGGCATCTCTCAATTGGTTTACATTCTATGGTAAGTCTGCTTATCATTGACACATAGGATAGTCTCTAACCTCATGTAGGTCGTACCACCAACATGACAGGTGATCACCGGCAACCTTCAAATCTGCGAACTGAGCCGAGTTGTCGACAGCGTCGATGTTGAGACCTGCTCGCTTAGCCGAAGACCTATAGGTTGCAATGATGCACCAGCAGCGGGCGATTTCCCTCACCAACCCCATGTCCGAAAAAGTCTTTCGCCTTCCTGATTTCCTGGGCTTGCTACCCAAGAAGCCTGGTGGAAGCATCAATCCCTATTTCAAGAAGGTTCAAAGCGATGTCATTACATGGGAAAAGAAAACATTCGGCTCATTATACACAAAGGTATCTATCACTGAGTTGGTGTATTCGTACATTAACATCATAATTTGCTCCTAGTCAATCACTTGGTCCGAGACGCCTTTACTCTGTGCTTTGACATATCCACTTGCCTCTCGTCAAGTATTATATGCAAGTATGCTTTATCTAGTTGTAGCCTTTATCGTAGACGACGTCACGTATGTATCTTTCCAGCTACTCATTTTACTGTCTCAACTTGTCTTCCTTCATCTAGGGATGATATCTCGATCTCAGAGGCCAAGTCCATCACTCAATCGTGGATTAACATATTGCGAGAGAATGGAGAGGTGCAAGGGTCCAGTCATCCCTTCCTCGAAAGAGTGCGCAGGTGCGTGAATTCATGCATTTCATCTGTACGGATAGCTTACCCTGTTTTACTGCAGCGAAGTAGTCCCACCCGTGAAGGCAATAGTGGGCCCTTTTCATTGGCCCCAACTCGTTGATGCGACCGAGGACTACGCCAACTCCGTTGTCCACGAAGCACTTGCCCGAGAAGCATACGCAAGACAGCGCGTGGTTCATGATATCCAATCATACCTCGAGATGCGTCGGGCGACAGTCGGCATTCGTTTCTGCTTTGTCTTCTCGCGGTCCAGCCGTTCCCTATACATCCCTGACGAAATTATGACCCATCCACTCGTACACGATATGGAGAATTACGCACTGGACCTGGTCTCGATTGCGAATGTGAGAAATAATCCCTGAGTACATTTCTCTTCTAACCACTCATCCAATCATTAGGACATATATTCATTCAAGAAAGAATGCGAACGGGGTGGAACCCTAAGCAACATCCTTGTAGTGATGCAGAACGACCCGAAGACCGCATCTCTTGATCTACAGGAAAGAATCGATTATTCCGCGGAACTGTTCGTCACGACCTGCGGTCGTTTCCAGAACTGTAGGGACAAGTTGTCGTTGTTCGATCCGGCTCAGGAAGAACAGCTTCAATTGTTCGCCGATGGTTTGATGGATTGGGTTGTAGGGAACGTTGAATGGAGTCGTGTCTGCCGTCGCTACCACCCCTTCGTGAATGAAAGCGATATGAAGAACGAAATTCTGAGGCTGGAGTTGGACAGCTCAAACCTGGCAAAATTGTGATAATTCATGACGCTCCCTGCGCTAGTATCAGATACCTATGTACGTGTAATGTTAACACAAATGTCATTGGAATATCTTGGACAACAGAACAAGTACTTATCCACAACATGATTTAACTGTGGACTACGAGTAGTTCATCATGCATTACGTGAATTTCCCCAATTATAGATACATAATACATTGGAGACACGTTCCATTTCTCGAGGAATCCTCGCCTGTGAGTTCGATTTGAATCAGTTTAATATCTCTTGTTGACTCTACACAGTTACAGATTATGTATCCCATTGCTCGGGCATCCAAAGTTCATCCAAAGTGGTTCATTTATAAAAATATGGATCCACTCATTGAAAGCGACACTGACTCCGGAGACTCGTGCCCTGCCGCGTTAGATTAGGTCAACTTGTTCACTCTGAACCTATCCCTCCGAAAGCGGAGGGTTCGTCTCGGACTCGGTGTGACATGGAAAGAGAAAGTGATTGGTATTTTGTTTCCCGACCTTCATTTCTGCCTCTGACAGTCTTGATGAGTGTCGATTGATGCCTGTTTATCATTGTGATATGCCTTTCCATGATCTATCATGAAAGTCCGAGATTGGAATTTTCCTCAGAAGCCAGAGATGTAATGATCAAAGATGTACATATGACGCACCTCAACGCACCTCCCCCCTGATAGTTAGAGTAAAGCACGTCATTGATGCGCATCGTCAGGAGGAAAAGAAGTAGATAAAAACTCTCCAATAAATCTAAGCTGGGCATTGTGTGTTTGCAAATAACGCGGCCCGCGCGGGGAGGCATTGGCGGGGCAAAAAGCTGCGATGCAACTTCTCGATGACAAAACACCCGAAGCAAGCATTTTCCAAATTATAGTGGATATTCTGTGTGAAAGAACCTCAAAGCTGTAGTAAAATATATGCATGGGTATATGAAAAGAAGGAGTCTAAGTGATGTGAAAAGACGTCTAGGTGAGCAGCTCGTTCAGGACAAAAGGCAAGGTGAAATGGGACTCACCCCATTGATTTAAGCGTCGTCTGTTGTCGTTGATTTCATCCTCGTCGCATGCCATGCCAAGAACGCCCTCCGAAACTGGTCGCCTGCGACGAAAAACGAGATCGCAGAGAAGATGACGACGAGGATGTCCAGTTTGCTGTGAATTCCCACACTCCCGGAGACGAGCATGACAGCAGCCGAGCTGGTGTGGATGCCATCAAGGTCGGGTAGTCTTCCAGGACAATGGGAAGTCTTACATCAAGAATAGCACTCCGACCAGGCCTACGTGGAGCTCGATAAGCCTGAGGCAAACAAACAGAACAACTTGGACCACTCACAATATCTGAAAACCAAAAAAACATAGGGATAAATTCGTTCGCCGTCAGTCACATCATGCTAGCACTCACTGTATCGTTGGAGGCATGGTCGCGAGTGACATGGTGCTGGTGATGTGGAAAAGGAACCCGGGTTTGCCTGCACCGACGTCATGGTAGCACCATCAAATATGGGAGAGGGAGTTGTGCGACAGGCCGGCACTATTAGCGCGATAAACCGCTTTTGGGGAGCTGGCTACGCGAAGCATGGCACCAGCCAAGTCACTGGTACTAGTGCTGATGCTAGTAGGCGGCGGGCCATTGCAAGCCGTAGTCCTTTAAGCTTCAAGATTCAAGTTGGAGCGAATGCCAACCAATCAGAGCTCGCAAAAAAAAACCAAAAAGTCTCTCACCAGTGTAAGCAAAAAGTCTGAACTTTGCGCTTTCCGGCATGTGAGTACCTTCACATCCCGGCTTCACAGCTACGGGACTGATATCTGGACTACCGACTTATGCATCTCAGGTTATTATCCTCTATCCAACAGTCGTCACAACTATAATACACTGAAAATCCATTCAAAGTACTTGACGACACAAGATGCCAGTGGAAGCCTGCGTTGAGTCCCAAATATCAATAACCACAAAGAGCGGATGGAGAGTAAGTTCGGGGTGGTTCATCGTTTATCGACGGAACATAAGAGTTCTGGTGAACAGTTTCCGGTAGCACGAGAGGTACTTAGTCGGCAAGGTAGGGGGCCTCGCGCGTGTCACAGAATCCGGTCCATGCGGTGATAATGGCCTACAAGTCGATTACGTATTAAGCACTAGGGGAGACAAGGTCAGCTCAGGAGTGATAATATCGCACCATGCGCCGTAGTAAGCATCAGTTGCGTTTTGCTGCGACATCGTCAGCGCACCACCAGTCATTTTGTGGAAAACTTTCTTCGAAACCTGCCAGGCTACCTAGTAGAAATCGTGACATTTGGTGGCCCGTGGGTACAAATATTCGAGGAGGTCCAGGATATTCGTGCTGTTCCACGTGTAGCCGAAGCTTGCGAGGACACAGAATTCGTATAACGGTTCAAGTTGATACGATGTCTCTGGTTGGATAGATGGTGTGCTCCTTGGGATCGTGAAGATGTTGAATAGAAGAATCACAGCTCCGAGTCACCTCGTGAACCGATTGTCAGCAAGTCGGTAGTTGCAATAAGAAGAGGAGTGCCACTTCAGACAATGCGAAGTCAACAAGCCACTCCACCATCGGGGGGGAAGCAAAAGGCCGTAGTAACTTTGGGGTTACCATATGCTTAGTCATCCAATTAGCCTTACGTGTCGACCACGTCTGTAGTTTGTCAAAGTTAGCTGGTGTTCGATGCTCGTCGTGTTTTCGTGTTCTCCAGTCTGGTAACACTTGGCTCTTCGTCCAGCCATGCCCAGTCTCTGTTTACGCAGAGCATTATGTCTCTTCGTCCTCCTCACAACCCTCCTTGAATCTTCATATGCAGCAGTTCTCGCTATCGACTATGGTTCGGACTGGATCAAGGCTTCTTTGATGAAGCCAGGCGTGCCTTTTGACGTTCTCCTCAACAAGGACTCAAAGAGGAAGATACAATCCTCGGTCGCTTGGAAGAAAGACGATCGACTCTTTGGAGCCGACGCTGCCAACATCGTACGTGTCCTGACCGCCATCTTCAAACATCTACTCAAAGCGCATTTCAGGCCTCACGGTTCCCCACAGACTCTTTTAATTCTCTTAAAATCCTTCAAGGCGTGCCTTACGATTCTAAAGCCGTTTCCTACTTCACACAAATATCCACCGCCGACATCTTGAAGTCTGCGCGGTCAACGGCTGCATTTAAGCAGAGCGATGGTACGGAGTGGAGCACAGAAGAACTCATCGCTATGCAGTTCTCCTACGTCAAACAACTCGCGGAAAGCCTTGCCCGAGAACCCCTTCACGATGTCGTTCTCACCGTTCCACCCTACTACACTCAGTTCGAGCGCGACGCGGTCGTGGATGCAGTCGAAATTGCAGGCTTGAGAACACTGACATTGATCAACGACGGTACTGCCGTTGCGGTCAACTATGCAATGACGCGCACATTCTCTTCCACGCCGGAATACCACGTCATCTATGACGCTGGTGCTTCATCCACACGGGCAACGGTCGTTTCGTTCGCGTCTGCCGAGGATCCAAAGACGAAGGCTTCTTATACCCAGCTATCCGTACTCGGTGTTGGCTTTGACCGGCAGATTAGTGGTACCGACCTTGACAGAAGGCTAAGGGAAATTCTCATTGAAAGGTTCATCACCCAGCACAAACGGGACATCCGCAGAGACAGGCGTGGTATGGCGAAACTTTGGAAAGAGGCGGGTCGCGTAAAGGCAATTCTCAGTGCCAACACTGAAGCAATGTCAACGGTAAATAATCCACACTTCCGCATACCTTTCAATGTTCTGATGCAAGGTTTGCATAATAGGTAGAGAGCCTCGCGTTTGATATCGATTTCAAGACCAAGATCACACGGGAACAATTTGAAAGGGCTTGCGCTGATCTCCGTAGCCGCTTCGCTACACCTATCCAGGATGCGTTGGCTAACGCCAATTTGACCTTGGTACGTTGCGAATACTCAGCAATTCGTGTTAAGCTGACTTGTCATAGGATCAATTATCCTCTGTAATTTTGACTGGTGGAAGCTCACGGACGCCAATGGTTCAGGCTGCGATTAAAGCAGCTGTGGGAGAGTAAGCTCTTCTAATTGTACAGAGTCACATGTTGCTCACTGCATTCATTCAGGGATCGGATAGCACAAAACGTCAACGCCGATGAAGCAGCTGTTCTTGGTGTGTTTTGCTGTCCTGTATGGCCTACCTTGTTCACTAATCGGCGATGATAGGTGCCGCGCTCCATGGAGCCTCCCTATCCCGCCAGTTCAAGACGAAAGATATTCGAATTACTGACCTTGCGACATACGATATTCAAGCTTCATACTTTGCTTCGACTCCAGACTCACGGACCATACATTCACTCATCTTCCCGTCAGGCTCTAAATACGACACTCGCAAGACGCTTACGTTCAAGCGCAAAGAGGACTTTTCCGTATGGCTAGACTACAAGGTTGAAGTTGCACCGTAAGCTTGTTCTGTGGTCACTGAACTGCATGTACTGAGATAGACACCCGTAGTGGCTTCCCTCGCGAGATCCTTCAAGTTCAAGTTAAAGGTGTTGAAGAAGCCTTGGCCAACCTGACTGAGCGAGGGGCTCTCGATCCGGTTATCAAACTCACGATTGCCCTCTCCGAGTCTGGATTTGTCTCTGCCAAGGAAGCGGTCGCGTACGGCGAAATCAAAGACGAGACCATTACAGGTGTGTAAATTCAAACATATTTCCTTCTTAATAATCAGACTGGCCCAGGGAAGCTAAAGGGGTTGTTTGGTGGAAGTTCAGGAGAGCAGGAAGTCTTGAACGAACCAGGCACGGGTCAGGAAGGCGAAGCTCAATCGGCC
>JBBPRG010000678.1:0-10074 GCA_038092895.1 Chalciporus pseudorubinellus
CTATCTCATCCCGGGAGATACAGACTTCGGTAAGGCTGATTTTGCCTGGTGAGCTTGCCAAACACGCCATCAGTGAAGGCACGAAGAGTGTTACCAGTCAGTGCCATCCTTCATTGTTTCCGCCTTGACCTTGGCTGATGTCAATGTTTGCAGAATTCTCTGCAGGACGGTAAACGCGATACTCTGATCATATAGTGTAGACCTACCCTACGCATAATCCAGGATATAGTGGACCCTCAAATAAATGTAGCATAGCATCTCTCTATATTCAGTACATACCCGTCGTGTCATCCATACACAGAATCCATTGATTAAAAGCCTAAAATACGAAGATTGAGTGCCACGAATAAAGTACCAGTTCGTAGACTCACCATATTTGTTCCCCGCTTCCTTCCTGTTCCTCCGAGCTTGGGCAATCTTATCTTCTAGGACTTCACGGTTCAAATACGCCTCCGTTAGCAACGTTGTCAGCTGATGCCTTGACCTTGCCACAGATCCGAGTTTGGCGCCCTTGACATTCATCCTTGGCATCTCCGTCTCTCCGTTTTCGTTCTTCCCAGCATTGCCTGCCGTCAACGCTTTCCTATCCTCACGCTCCTTGACCTCCCGACGTGCTTTTTCCATCTCCGCAGCCATATCCACGTCCTGAGCACCCTCCGTCTCAGGCGCATACTGAGATTTCTCGAGCGTACGAATGTGTTTATCATATTCTGCTTTCCATTTTCGCGCATAGGAAGCATAGTATTCTGCATCGTATGGTGCGTATGCGCCAGAAGGGAGTTGATAATAACCAGGATAGTGATCGTCCAGCGTAGGCGAAGGTGGTCGGAAAGTGGGAATATTAGGAGCAGAGGACGTGGACGGTGCGCTCGTCACCGTTGTGTTGGTCGACGTGGATGTGGAAGACATGGGTATGGATCTGGTAGAGGTAGCGCTAGAACCAAGCGAGAAAAAGTCTACGGTGGGCGCTGCTGGTCTCGGAGGCTGCGTAGGGAGACGCGACGAACCCTCGTTGTCGAGTGATATATTCGCCTTGCCTTTCTTGAGAGACGGTGGAAGGAACGACGTCGAAGGACCAGAAACGTTGAGGGTAGGTTCAACCTCCGCATCGACACCGTCCTCTCCATCGACGTCAGGTCCATAAGCACCGATAGAGTCCGTGGTGCCTCCACTCCTCGCTTCACTCTTCGATGAACGAAACACGAGACCTGGTCCACCACCGCCTCCAAGCACGCGCTCTTCCTTCTGCTTGATCACAGGCACAGGTTGTTTCGGTGCAGGAAGCATACTGAGAAGCGCTGATTTACCTGCACCTGCACCTGTAGAGGCAATCCGGGGCTTCTTTGCAGGAGGTTTCTCGTCCTCGTCTTCTTCAGGTGGGGGAAGATGTGGGAGGGTTATAGCTATTTTCTTAATTCGCTTCTGTTTGGTAGACGCAGAGTTGGTGGTGTCTGTGGAAGAAGGCGCAGGGAGAGAGAGAGAGGAGGAGGATTTTGGAGGAGGAAGGGCGAAAGTGGACTTGGAGGCTAGCGAGGACGTTGGTACTGGTTTGGATGTCGTTGAAGTTGCGGTTGATGTTTTAGATGTCGTCTGCGGGGTTTCGTCCCCGCTCTCAGCATCGCTGCCATAGTCTTCGATCCCGAACATGTTATCCTGCAGTATGATGAGTGGCTGAAGGGGAGGTTGTAATCGACGAAATAGGCAAGCCGGGCATCGATTACTTTTCGGGTTCATTGGAGGGGTCGCATTCACCACATGCAGGGGGTTATGCATTATGACCGATCATACCTTGGTTCCTAAGTACAACATGGAGTCGGCTGGAGGAACGACTGTCTTCATCCGACTCCTTCGGTCTGTCTAGGGGAGACTAGAGTCTGCCTTACTGACAACTACTAGAACATTTCATAAATTAGGCGGTAGGTACAGCAGGTGAGAGCTCACTACAGAAATCAGTATTAATATAGATCTATACATCACGAATCGAAGATATCCTCGAACATCGATTAAAGTCTAGGTCAGTCACCGGCATAAAATTGGTGATCGTGCGTGCATCTCGAAAATGGTTCGTTAATCGCTTTCGTCTGACTCCGAGTCCTCTTCGCTGTCGACAACCAATACGGACGCTCCACCGTCTTTGGTCACCCGGGCGCGCGTCTTCATCAGGATCAGTCGTCGACCGAGCTGGTTCAGCACCAGCATTGGGTTCGGAGAAACCGACTCGGGTTCCTTCGCGTTGGGTAAATTTTTGTCACCTGCTGCTGCCGATCCGTTGGTTTTGTTCGCAGACTCTCGTCAGGGAAAACACCCATCCCTGAAGGAGCGAGCACGATCGCTTCTCCTGTCTGTAATCATAGGCGCACATGTTCAGTCCCACTATCCAACAAGTATTTGCAAAGGACGTCAAGCGTACCTGCAACCTGACAACCTTGTCAAACCCCTCGTCCGTGGAAATATCTGCTGAAACATGTCGTGCAAGATGTTCCCACCACGAAGGCGAAGAGAATCTGTGCATTATCGCCACCGTGCAAAGATCTAACAATACCGGAGGGATCACGGTCGGTTCTGTCGGTTACATTTATTCAGAATCCAACCAAGTGAGCGCGGATAACAAAGAACGGGATCGACCAACCTTGAGTACTGATGATTACTCGCATCGCCAAATGCCTTTGCTCTCGTGTTAGTGTGAGCAGGGATTTCGTCAACCCTGCGACCCCACGGTTCGTGTTAAGATACTAGATAGCCGTGAGGGATCAGAAGAGGCGGCAGTCTACCAGGAGCGGATCTACCTTGTGTGCCTCATCTACCACCAATACCTTCCCGGTACCGACATCCGCACGTACAAACAATCTCGTTACAATCTCAAATAAACCACACGCTGATCCGGGATCTATAAATGGGTCCGATAAATCGACAATGGTCAATTCGCCTGCCGCAAAACGCGCGGAAGGCTGGGTTGTTGTATGATTGTAACGACTACTGCTGTCCATGAAGGAATTGAGAAGAGCAAGACGCTGTTCGAGACCCGCAGTTTGCGCCGGATTGAAATTTTTCTCTTCTAGTTTACGCAAAAACCTTTGGTAGGAAAACGTTTCACCTAGTTCCCGGAGGATGCTCTACAAGAGAAGTGAGTCAAGGGATTACTACAGATGATGTTGGCTCAACTTACCAAGACAGTCTGTATATACAACGGTGCAGACTCCGAGGAACCCACAGCCATCATGGAGAGGAAAGCCTGTGCATCCAGCTCCGCTTCGTTGAACAACAAGGGCATTACTTTGACGTGTTTGCCTAACGGTTCGTATACAGCTTTCATCGTGTTCAACGATGATTTTGACACATAGACGCGGACTTTTGGCGTCTTGATTTTCGGATGGACATCAGAAGGTACACCCACCCACGCAGCTTCGCTCGGACGGGAACTAGCACCGCCCTCACCAAAGTGGAGTACAAGCCCTGCGAGTGGCTTAGACAAAGTGCCGATGGAGTTGAGGTTTGGTATGAACATGTTTTCGAGAAGTACGGAGACGGTGTGAGATTTGCCCGATCCCTGGACCCCGCATACGACGGCAGAAAACGGGGCATTCTATGCAGAGTAAATTAACACTGATGGCATCCCACCCAAAACCATATCCTACCGTGTTAACATACAAACGCGGATCTACTGGGGCATAGATACTCGATTTCGAGCTGGACGCAACGCATAATGAGTTGTATGAAAATGAGGACAGAGAGAAAGTGTACGTACTCTATGGAGAGGGCCTCTCCAATGACTCCGTATTGCATCGATCTTTTTGCAAATCCACCAGCGATATAAGCCTCGCGGGTAATGAGGGGTGCAGTTTTGAATTCATGGTCTCTGCTCTGGTCAATTTCTTGCTTGAGGTGCTCCAATTCTACCTGGAGTGATATGAGAATGAAAGGATATCGTCATTCAAAATGTATTTACCACTTCTGCTTTGACATCCTTCAAGTTATAAAGTGGCTCAAGGTTTTCTTGTGGCGCCTTTTCAACCGGGGGTGGCGTCTAGAGCGCGGGTGAGTTACACAGTCAAACAAAGGGAAACCATGTACTGGTGTAACGACCGGTGTCACAGATCGTCTTGAGTTTTTCACAGTGGTCGATGTTGTCCTGGTCAACTGGGGGCATGAAATGTGAGAACCTCGTGTTATTCTTTTGGGACTAGCGCGCACATTCGTCGAAAATGTAAAAGGGAGCGGCTTCGTAACTGCTTTTGCTCGAGATTCAGCCGCGGAAGGCGTCACCTTTCTGCCAAACTATTACTCATCGTTGAGCTCGCTAGTCTGAGCAAAGCCTGGTGGGAACACGACTTACAACAAACTTTGGCAATGATCAGACCAGGTGCAACAAGAAGACGAGAAATGGAGAAAGATGCTTACTACGTGGCCGGAACTCGAGCTTGGGCGGTTGGACAACATCTGGGCAAAGGAGAAAGAATAATTTCAAGTTGGACGCGACGCGACGCGTCGGAGTAAATTTAGCGCTCGCTCAGGCTGCCGTCATCGATTGGCACCCATCGTTCACCGAGTTAGACCGGAAGAGCGATGACACGTTCAAGTTCTACGTATTTGTACTCGCCTGCCAATTGTGATAGGCTCCTGATGATATCAACACTGAAGAAGGAAGGCTGTGAAGTCCGTTGATGCGTTGCGCAATTTGGAGGAATAGCACTAACTTGAACTTACCACTGTCGGGCTTCTCCACTTGCGGAGGTACACCCTGATCCAAACCGTCGAGTGCAAGACATCCTACAATCGTCGCCATTACGCTCAACTTGATATTCAATAGAATCCGAATTTCCTCCCAAATTACTGGCACGGTTAATCCTCCGATAAGGATGCGCGATAAATCTCGACAAGGTTCTTTTGGTTGTCGTCGAGTCTTGATCACTGCGTTCATATGTGTGCTTAGACTGTGGGAACTGAGACCATTGACATTCACTTCATCTACCGCCTTGGAACGCAGGACATTACAGCGAAAATCAATCTTGTTTCGAAACCTGTAGTATGTGATCAGGCAATTACTACTACACACGTCCAGTCTGATGTTTATTGAAATAGCGATCAGGCCATCCCTACTGTACTTAGCAAACCCAAGCTCTCTCTTAGCATCTCTGTATCCCTGACGAGAACACACTCCACATTCATCATGCGGGTGGTGATGACAACGTTACATAACGTATAGCCCCTTTCAATTCGCTCTAAGACGAGCATACCTATAAGGTACGCTATCAGATTCCTCGGAGGCGACTAACCGTCTCATTCTTTACAGTACAATGCAGTTCCTCGAGACTACGTTCACCCTTCCACTCCTTTTTGCTGGTGCATTCGCACAGAGCATTGTGGTTATGTTCCCACTCCCAAATGCTGAGGTGACCGCTGGGTCCGACGTGACTGTGCAGGTCCAATATCAGGTGAGTTCATTCCACTTGGATTTCCGATAGACGTTGAATGATGGATGAATCCCAGCTTTACGGCCAAAACGTCGACTGGATCTCTGTGGTCGTCGGTCTTCTCCCTTGTCCTAGCACTGGCTGCCCTACCTCCGAACAAGGCGCGGGCCTCGGATCTGTGCTGGCTCAGGCTGCCTACAGTCCGCTGAGTGGGTTAAGGGGAAATTCCTATCAGAATATCTCTGTTACCATCCCCTCCTCGACGCCCCCTGGTAATGCTCTCATCGGAGCAGCCGGATATTTCGCCTCTGGCGTGAGTGCTCATCGAAATTTGCAAACTCTTTGTAATAAACTGTGAGATAGCCATCTTATGTTCCTGGTATCGCCGAATACAGCGTCACTGTGACCGTTGTCTGAGCACGTTAATCTGATACCACTCGGTTATTGTTGTCTGGTATTCTTCTGCATTCCCTCCATCGAACCGGGTGACCTTGGACTTGCTACATATCCTAATACACTAGAGCCTCCGTCTTCTCGCGCATCGGGCCAGTAACATGGGGAACCTCATACCGTCAGTGAAACATCAGCGAGTACTCGGAGACGGTGAATGCGAATTCAACCCCAAGAGCGGGGCGATAACAGGACGAAGGATTGCGACAACCGCGATCGCTTGAACATCAGTGGAGTTGGCAAAGCAATCAATGCCACAATACGCTGTGCTTCACAACCTTTACCCCAGATTCTCGGTAAGTGCAGTCCGCCTCGGGAAGCTGATACAGATATTCATGGACACGGTGGAGATGGGAAGAGGTTATTGGGAGCCGGCGCGTCTGAGTCAAGTCTTTCTGTCTGAGACTGCAGGAACATGCCCGATGCCCGAGATTTTTGGTGGCAAGGTCCCATCCTCTGCAGGCTGTGGCAAGTAAGTACACGCTCACCTGCGATATCGCTGGGACACCTGCACTTGCAGCATGGCTGCTAGCTGTGGGTGTCACAACGGTCAGAGCGTGTGGAACAAGCATACATGGTAGTGAACGTCACACTGGACTCACTGGTACCTGGGGAGTTGAAACATCGACAATCAATCATCTGCTCATGAGCAAAAGTCATCATGATGGGGTGGTAATTCGATCGCAGGTCAACGCTTGTTTCGTTTATCTCTTTGACCAGAGCAAGATCGGAGACCATTCGAAGGAGGGAAACCGGTGTTACCATTGATGCGATTCAAATATTTCATTAAGGGCGGTTCGCCGTGATTTCAGTTGTAGTGATTTGTAGCATAAACTCCGGTTGCTGTGTCCGGAGGAGAACACCCTGCCATGGCCTGAGGCAGGAGAATTGTTAGGTAGGTTGGTTGGCATGCTAGGAAAGAATTTCGTTTCTTCGTTACTCTTCACTAGCGTTCCTTACCTATCCTTTCCTCTATTCCTCAGTTCCTTCCACGGGTTAGTAAAAGAAAACGCGGAATTTGTGCCACGATAGACCGTCGACGTCAAAGTCAGAGTCAGTGTAGCCTAACTTGAATAGGCCGCGATGATCACGGTTTCCCACCCTCATTGACAAGCTCTACTATGTGCGACGCACCATAACGGTGTCAGACAGAAAAGCTTATAACTACTGTCGACAGGTCTAAAAAGTCTCAGAACATCGGCGCACCCTTCGTTCTGTGCTGTTTTTACAGGACCATCAATGTCCGATCCACGCTTCGCCAGCTTCAAAACTGACCCTCGGTTCCGGCGCCCCCAAAAACACCAATCCAAGGTCGTTCTCGACGACCGTTTCAAAGATCTACTCGGAAATGAGAAGAAAGTCAGGCAGAAGAAGGGCAGTGTGAAGAAAAATAGTGGTGGTGGTGCGTGTATGCGTCATCGTACTTCTGCAACTACTCAATCTCTATCTCACAGCCAGGGTCGACAAATATGGCCGAAGAGTGTCTGAGACGCAGGAAAAGGACGATTTGAGACGGTTCTATAGGCTCGAGGGGGATGAAGGGGAAGTGAGTGCAGCAGCAGGTGTTGACGAGCCAGGTCAACCAGCTGTGCCGACAGTGATTGATTATGCACGCGGTGCTGTTCTCATGGAATCATCCGACGAAGAAGAGGAAGAAGATGCACCCCACCGTGTTCATGAAGAAGATGACAGCGAGAGCGACGAAGGTGGTTTCGTTTCCCTCGGTGTCGAGACGTCGCGTCGCAAAAAGTTGGCGGACGAAGACGACCTGGAAATCGATCTTGACGAGAACACGGTTGCTGCTCTGGACGCACAAGTCTCTGACTACGCCAAGACGGTCCCGGAGCAGCGTACTGCAGGAGACGTCAAACAAACGAGGAGGATCGCGGTTGTCAACCTTGACTGGGACTACGTTCGTGCAGCACATTTATACAAGATCTTCTCGTCGCTCGTTTCTGCCACCGCTCCCCTCGCATCGATCAGCACCTCGCAGACGGACAAAAGTACCGCCCCAGCTGGCGCGGGTGGCGGAAACGTAGCCAGGGGGAAGATATTGAGCGTTCGCGTCTATCCAAGCGAGTTTGGCAAGAAGCGGATGGCCAGGGAGGAGAAGGAGGGTCCGCCCACAGATCTCTTCAAAAAGAAAAACATCCATACGGAAGACGAGGAGATCAATGAAAAGACGATCTTCGACACGGCCACCGAGGGAGACTACGACGAGGATGCGTTAAGAAAATATCAACTTGAACGATTGCGGTACGTCTTATCCGCGTTCCTTCTCTCATTTGCTTTCCATCCTCTCTCGGGTGAGCAGTGCCACTGACGAGCAAGGAGCACAGTTATTACTACGCTATTGTCGAGTGCGACACGGTGGAAGCTGCAGCTCACGTGTATAACGAATTAGAGGGTGCTGAGCTGGAGAGATCGGCTAACGTTTTCGACTTGAGCTTCGTCCCAGATGAAATGACATTTGATGACGAGCCAAGGTGGGTCTCCTTCTCTGATGACGTCCCTTATCGTTGATAATTTAAACCCTATCATCTGACGATTCTAGAGATGAGGCTACTGAACTCCTTAACGTGCCGTATAGGGCGGTGGAATTTGTCACCGACGTGCGTACTCCCTCATTTCATTCTTTCCCCGTACTAGAAATCACCCCTTGACAGGCTCTCCGCCACTCCAAAGTCAAACTTACGTGGGACGAGGACGATCCAGAACGAAAGCAACTATTGCGTCGCCCACTGACGAAGAAAGAAATTGAAGAAGCTGACTTTCGGGCATACATTGCCTCCTCATCCGAAAGTGACTCTGATAATGAGCAGGAAGGTGGCGCTGGACAGGGTAGGGAGGTAGCAGGGCGTCGACAGAAGAATGGGGCGAAGGATAACGGCTCCAAGAAGGCTGCGGAGAGAGACAAGCTGCGCATGCTTCTCCTTGGCGAGAATGATGAAGACCTACCAGAAGGATGGGAGGACGCGTTTGACAACAAGGCGAGCAAGGGCAAATGGGGAGGCGCCGGCGAAGATGAAGAGAGCGATGTTGACATGGAGGTCACCTTCATGCCCGGTCTTAGCGAGACGAAGAATCCGGAAGACGAAACTACGCTAGAACGATATCAGAGGAAGATGAAGGAGAAGCGTAAGAAAAGGAAAGACGAGTCTAAGAAGAAGATGGAGGCTGGTAACGAGAACGAGGGTAGAGGGAAGAAGACCGCTGGGTCTGCTTTTGATGACGACTTCTTTGGTGCAGAGAGCGGCAGTGAACGGGAAGAAGCCCCCTCTCCTCGACCCAGAGAGAAATCGACGAAGACCAAGAAACCCGCTGAACCCTCCATCTCGAAGGCAGAGTTGGCGCTGCTTGCCACATCCAATAATCCTCACGGCGAGCCTGCACACTTTGACATGAAAGCCATTCTCAAAGCGGAGAAGCAAAGTAAGAGCAAGAAGTCCAGACGCAAAAAGAAGCGGGGTGAAGACGACGCCGACGACGGACCTAACGAAACCCAGGAAGATTTCGTTATCGACGTCAGAGACGACCGATTTGCTGCGCTCAACGAAGACCACCGATTTGCTATCGACCCGAGTAATCCTCAGTATGTCGTTTATGCCTCCCTTCCGATTCACCTCATCACTGTTCTTGGTTTTGTTTGCACGCTAACGTTTGTGCTACCTCAATCAGTTTCAAGAAGACGAAAAGTATGACGGCTCTGCTTGAGGAACGTTCGAAACGCCAAAAAGGTGACTCGCGTCCCGACCGCCCTACACAGTCTCAATCCCCCGCAAGCCAGACTGTTCGGAGTCTGCAGAGTCTGGTGGAGAGCGTTAAGCGGAAAAGTGTGGCAGCAGAGCAAGGGGGTATGGGGAAACGACGTAAGCTCTCTGAAAACAGTTGATTTCGTCGGTCGTTGGTTGCTTGTTCGATCTGATGTACTGATTTTGCTACGGGTTGGTGACATCCATCGCCTCGTGATTCGATGACACCGAGGCGTTCTGCGCCTTAAAGAGAAGATCCAGTTTACCGAGGCACCAAACTGGTCGGATCGCCCTCGACGACAACTGTCCCGTATGGCGCTCTACTACTCGGCTGCTACATGACCTCTCGTACCAGTATATCATGTTCGCGTTTCACACATGATTGGACATCGCAATGCGGGAACCTAGACAAGTGGTAAAGCGAGGAGGCTATATGACGTCAACAAAGAACGTGTGTGGCG
>JBBPRG010000679.1:0-10073 GCA_038092895.1 Chalciporus pseudorubinellus
CCTGATCATCGTATGTTCCAGCCTCGGTGGTATTCCAGGTTTCGAGTGCTGCTCATTGTCCGTGTTCTCAATAAGATGTCCCGCGCAATACGGCGAGAAGAAAAACTGCGATTGCAACACAAACAAGCGAAATCTTTTGAATGGTATAAAAAGCCCTGTGGGTTTCAGGATGACTCTTCAATCCGCTCGCAGTCTCCTTGTGTTGTATTGTCCTAGACTCCCTAACATCACTCACCAGACATGTTTCGCTTCTCTTCCCTTTCACTAGTGGCTGCATATGCAGTCAGCGTGGTGCTTGCTGCCCCTCAGACGACGTCGCCATCAGAGTCCATCTGCGCTGGCTACCAGTGGGGAGTGACCATCCAACAACTTCTCAGTGCTCCTGACCCAGTATACGATCGTCAGTATACATCACTCTCCAGAGCGTGATCATCCTCGCTCACTATTCTTTGTTAGAATACGTCATCGATACGTCATGCGGTTCACCTGCCTGGGTCACATCAAGCTCCTTGCCCGATCCCCCTACAAGCATCAGCCCTTGGGGTGTCACGTACGTATACCTCTGTTCCGTCTATTGACACGAATTGCCTATTGACGCTTGGAATCGACAGATATGACTGCGACGTCCCAGTCCCGTCGGACGAGTATTACTGTGGTCAAACACTCGTCGCAACCTGCGTAAGTCTCTTTGGTACCCCTTGAATTCCAAGACTTAACCGTGGATACATAGTGCGGTAAACTAGCTTAAACTTCATTTACCACTGGCATGCCAGTGACATCTATTTCCACTCGCCCTCTCTCAACCTAAAATCAACTTTTTTCGGCCTTGGCGGACTCGGACAAAGTTCAAAACTAAACAACTTGACAAACTTATACGGTTTATGGGGATTATGGACAGGATTGTTTTCTTTACGGAGTCGATTGATGGGAATTTCATCGCTGCAAACATCTAGGTCACATGGTGATATCGTGTACATCGATTCACTCAAAAGACGATGGTGTCGTTCAATGGAATGCTTGGAGCGAACTAGATTGAAGTGTATCTTCCGAGCTGTCCTATTCCCTTCTGCAGTGCTTCAAGATCGTACGTATATATACACATACGCTGGTTTCTCTGCTGAGATCACAAGTACATACAGGAGTAACAATTTATCCTACATATCCACACAATCACCTTACGAACACGGCCTTTAGATTGAAAGGATCTCTGATAGCGTTATACAAGTCGCTCAAGGGTGCAACAAGACCTTCGTGAACCCATCAATGCGCTTGTCAAACTTGTCATAGGCCATCGCAGCATCATCCAACGGCAGGTTGTGCGATACAACGAAAGACGGCTTCGCTTTTCCGGCGATGATGAGGTCTCGAAGGTAGCGATTGTAGGTCTAGCGGATCGAACAGCAATGAGGTGTCAAGAAGGTTAGAGCAAAACCGTAGCAACGTTACCTTTACGTTGCACTGTCCAGTGCCAATCTTGAGGCCTTTTTCGAAAAGTTTTCCTATTTGCGAAATGTTACCATTAGCCCCATCGTGACTCAGTCTTCTATGAAGCTACTTACCGAAAGGGAAGGAGATGTACCCCCTTTATGAACGCAAATATGATTAGTATACCCCCGGGGATAAGAGAATCAATTCGGAAACTTACTTTGCTGCGGCCGAGTCGGGTGCTCCAGGATCACTGGGTACGTATAGCCCTGGAATTCCAAGACCTCCAGTAGGGCGTACGACAGCGATAAGTGCCTCCAAAACCGCGTTTGGTTGCTCAGTTTTACCATCGCCAGTCGTAGCTTGGTATCCCACAGCTAATGACGTACATCGTCAACGAGGTTAAAGGCATAGACACATGTAAGCACGCACCATCGACACCTCTGTCGACTTCTCGTCTGTTTTTTCAGTCAGGCGGATTGCCTACTTGTGATGGAAGGAGAGGCTTACCCGGCTCTCAGAGCCTTGATCATCTCAGCCGGGTTTCCTTGCGAGAAGTCAATTGGGATACATCCTATCTCCTTGGCCTTCTGGAGTCTTTCGGGAACACGATCCACGACGTAAACTTCGGAGGCTCCACGGATGACGGCAGAGTAAGCTGCCATGAGTCCCACAGGGCCTGCACCGAACACGGCAATGGATTCACCAGGACGGAATCCCTGGAATAAAAGCAAATAAGAGCCTTTAGCAGGTCTCAGGAATGTCAACGCACTGATAGCTCTACTCCGTGCCAGCCCTGGTGGATGCGCGGTTGAACATCATATAAGGCAATATTACAAGACACGCACGGTGGGGAAGATGTCTGCCAACAAGGCGAAATCCTCTTCATGTTCAGTCCCAGCAGGAAGTTTCAGAGCATTGAAATCGGCGAACGGAACTTTGACGTATTCCTGGGGAATTGAATTTGAGCCTTCACGGACGATCAAATCATTCAAGTCACTTACGGCTTGTCCTCCCATGTAGGGACCCATTGCGACGTATCTGTAGACCCGTCAAAGGTTCATACCTGCCGAGAAACCCAAGAATGAATCTTACCCGTAAGCCCTATAGTCCAAGAAAAATGAGGCCACTCGTTAAAGCATTTGGTATAGAGCACTCACCCTCCCGCCTATAATCCCAAGAGATCAATCACGCGAGTCGTGAGTTCAATTACGGAAAGCATCTCGACAAAATACCAGCTCACAAAATCACCGTTCACGACCGTGCAAAATGCCGATTTCCCCTCCTCACAGTTCAGGCAACGACCACATGATACGTTGAACGGCATGACAACACGGTCGCCCTTTTTCAGGAGCTTCGAGACCGAATTCGGGCAGATAATCACATCAGTAACAACAGATCGCAGAGACCCGTTTGTCAGCAGATGGGTCAGACATACACTCTGGCACTCACAGATACACCGGCGCCGACTTCCTACAGTATGATGGTGAATTAGCAGTCCGCGGAGGAGGGAAACAACAATCAACTTACATCGACGATACCCATGCTGCCCAGGAGAAAGGATAGTTAGCATTTCTGCAGCGACAAGACCCCAGCCACGTACTTCTCATGTCCAAAGACAATACCGGGCTGAGCCGCCGTGCGACCTTCATACATGTGCAAATCACTACCCACAGAAATCGGTTAAGTTATGCTGCTTTGGCGCGCAACGGGTGCAGTGCGAAAAGGGGGATCTCACCTTCCACAGATGCATGTCGTTGTTACTACAAGTTGCTTCAGTCGATATCCTCAGCTGGTGGAACACTAGAGCCGCATACCTTTGACGATCACGTCGTCCGGGTGAGTGATGGCAGGCTTTGCGACTTCCTTGATTGTAACCGAAAACGGTCCTTCCCAGACAACTGCGCGCATGCTGGATGATAGAGGTAAAATGCGACTGAGGAAGATGATATGAGGTTGCGAGGAGTGATGAGATGATGTGAGGACAGCTGTGACACGGTATGTTTATAGGATCAAGTGGCCCCCGATGGTTTAAAACAGACCACACGCTCAGGTGGAATAGCTAGAATTCCGGACCCCCGCCGTCATTCTCCATGATATCATATGGTCATCTGGTTCGCACGACGCAACACCTGACGAAAAGCTGGTATATAGAATATGTGTTAAAAAGGAAATCACCAGGGGACAAGGAGATGTTCAGCCCTGTTCAGCCCCGGGCCTGTCTATCATAAGCGGACCCAGTCGTCAATGATGATGATGTGCCAGTGGGGTGAACGTATTTCCGAATTTCTAATATATTATGCCCCGATTGCCGGCGGCTAGCGTGCGGCATCACTTGGCGTTCCTGCGGAGTGATGTGTTCGGTTATTCGGCTCCCCAACTGTGGGGAAAAAACTTACTACTAAGACGGGGTGCCTGGATCCGACGTTTGAACTATCAAGGAACAAGGGTAATTAAATAGGATGTAAAAGTTACCAAGTAGTGATGGATGAGTGATGGTGCGACATTGCAACACCGTAACGTCGTCGTTACATCCGCAGTCAAGTTGCAAGCCAAACTGTAAGTTGGTCATCTATCAAAATGACAGTCTAATAGAAACACGTTGAACTTAACGATCAACAGAATCGTCAAATCTAGCCTCGTCTTCTGCACTGGTCCAACTCCCGGAATTTTCTCCTATATTGGGCTGAGAGGGATGGTTCACCATTCACATGTACGAGAGTGATGGCGCTCAGCTCATCCGAGCGGCCGGGAGCAAGCCCTAGTGTGGTTCCATCCCATTCTGGGCTGGCTTCCATCGCGTTCCTCCGTGCGAGAAGTATACGGTAGAGATTTTCGACGTTGAAGTTCGTACACCCCCTCAGCCAGAGTGTCGATATTCCCTTGGCTGGAAAGTCTTCACCGCTCGACCCGCCATCCGCCATGAAGTCAAGGAGATTGTCATTGAATGTGGAACAGTTGGAGATCCAGATTTCACGGGTTCTTCAATCTTTAAAAAACATCTGGAAGTCACATTCCTCATTGAGATCTTAGAGGCACAGCGAGGGGGAAAACAAAGAATCCAAGCCGGGAACCGGGCAATTCTTGATGGATAGATCCTGGAGGAGTCCACCGACGCCGTCAATGAAGGTTGCTACGGCAGTGCCGGTGAGATCCTCAAAGTTCGTCGAAGAAGGGGCGAGGTCGAAAGGTGGTGTAATCGTCGAGGTAGTGGATGTCTCGAACAGAGGGTGATGTGAGTGCCTTGGCATATGAGAGGGCTGTAATCGTAGCTCCGATAGAGAAATTTCCTGTCGGAACTGCATGCCTGAGCAAAGCTCTGGGCATCAGTGGAGAGCAAGGCAAGTTCCTGAGCAGAGAAGTCTAGCTTCAGTTGGTGTGCAGAATCTCGGTGGTCTGTACCCTCTTCGCAGAGAGAGGTAACTGACCCGGCGAGCTAGTGGTCTTTATGAGAGAGGCGAATGGAGTTAAAAATGCTGTCCTCTTCAACGAGCGAGCGGGGAATGTGGGGAATAGAAGCGTGGGGGGAGAAGAGAAAAATGGATATCTTTGGTCCGACGTAAACTTTCCGATACGTGGGGTAGCAGCGTAGCAACGCAGGACCGCTCGTCAGGATTCCGGACACTGTGGTCTTCGTACGAAAACTTGAGGGTAGATCTTGTGACTAACGGAAATAGTTGGCAACCGTGGGGAGGAGTTGCAGCTGAACCGACGGTGATGGCTACGCGTGTCCAATACCTGGGGCAGTCTACGAGTAGCGAGCACCAGTATTGCAACGTCACGGTTGACAGACCCTGGCCTGTGCATGCAGACGGTTAACAAGGTCGGATCGCCCATCCAACATTCATCCAGAGACGGGGATGCATGGATTTCGAAGAACTGTCGAGGAATATTTCGAGGTTCATGCACTTTCTGTGATGCAGCTTGTAAACTCGCTTGAAAATCACGATGAGGAGTTCATATGGGAAATCGTTGAGAGACACTTTGCGACGGGGTGGACGGACGCAGCATGATCTTGACGCATAATTATAACCTCGAGCAACGCGTCGGTAACGTGCATCTCTGGCAGAGTCCAGATTGTCTCACAGATGAGCGAGTATCAGTCACCAAGAGTCAACGCAGCTCGTCTTCCAAGTTTCGTTGGAAGAACAGTCAGATTACCGTGCAAAGTCATCAGTGCACGTCCTTTGCCATTTTCTAGAGACTCGCTCATTTCCTGACGGCTCTTACAGCACCGACCAGGCCAAGCCCTCGTCGAAGCTTCCGATGGAGGACAAGTCGAAATAACCATGAACGAAGTACGTTTGATCTCGTGTATCCTGCAAGGAGCCCTGCTTACTTTGCGGAAATCGTGCAGAGCGAGCAGTTGGCGGGGACGTTCGTCGAGATCATCGGTAATGTGGTCGACGAATCCACTATCAAGTTCTTGCTAAGTCTCAGCTTGGACTCGGACAAGGAACTCGGCAAGTCATCACTCTCATGTTCTCCTTTCAACATCTTTGACCGTCTTATAGACATGAAGCTAGTAAACGATGTCATCGAGTTGACCTTTGACCCCAGATTTAAGAAGATGTTCCCCTCCTGATCATGCTGCATTTCGCTACTGGACCTAGTTCCATCCGTACACGCTTACACCATCCTGTATCTTCCATCGTGCAAAACAAGAGCTGACTGTAATACAATATTCATTGTCGACCCAGAGGTTATGTCGATGGGCCAGCTCCAGCCTTGGCCATCTTTTTGTCGTGACCCCTCCGCCGGGCATCATTTTTATGCTTTTGCTTGAATGCCCGATCGTGTGCAACTGAATCTCTTGTTTCTCCTGTTCCGCCTCGTCCACCTCCACCACGCCCTCGGCCTCTTCCTCCTCCACCTCGCCCCCTACCGCGGCCCCCTGCCGGCTGATCTCCCGAGCCTCCAGCGGAACCTCTAACAACGGGCGTCACCTCAGCTCTGTTTCCAGCGAATTCATGCTTCAGCAATATACGTTCTTTCTTGGGCTGAAGAGGTACACTTCAATACCGAAAAGGATCGATACAGAAAACAAACGCACGTTTTTCTCCAACATAATCTTCCACCCTTCAATTTGCTCATCCGCCCAGCCTAGCAAAGGATCTCAGCACGCGTGAGGGAATTCGGGACACGATGATTACCTGTCTGTTGCTTGAGATCAGCGCGCGCCTTGCTTCTTCTCGTCTGAGCATCCCTGTCAAACAACTTGGGATCTCGTATGTAGGCGAGCTCTAATATCGTCTCTGGCTTGTGTGGGTCCGTGCCGCGCTCTTTGGTGGCTTCCTCATCACCGCTGTCCTCGCCATCACCCACTACCTTCACGGTGCCTGGATCAGCGCCTTCGAAGTCGTCGTCTAAATCAAGCACGTCAAGTGCTCTCGGCTTGTCATTGTCTTCATCTTCTTCATCCGACATAAATTCTGCCAATTGAATGATCTTTGCCTTCGTCCTGTCAACATCTTCCCTATCCCTGATGAGTATCGATCCGTCTTGTCTACAAGGAAGAGATCAGCATTCTATAAGAGGAAGAGGCAAGACATGCTTCGAATCGTACGTTTTCTTTCCAATATGTAGGCGACTGAGGTCCATCACTTCTCCGTCAAATACGTTCCTTCTCTCGATGGGCGCATCGGGAAGAAGTATGCGGTCTTGAACAGCAGCTGCGCCAGACGACAAGTCCTCGGTAGAGTCATCCCCAAGTGCGTCCTCGTCGGGAGCCGTTCCCTCCAAAAGCGCTTCGATGACCCTTTCCGCGTTACCACGGAACGGATAGGAAGGGTGCATGAGCAGTTTACGGATATACTCGGGAGAGTGATCAGGGAAGATGTCCAGCACTTGAGTCACTTGCAAGTCGAGATCAGGATCGTGGGATGAGGAGGGTGGGGGAACGATCGCCTTTGCTTTCCCCTTGTCAGTCGAAGCGGGTGTAGGGGCTGGGGTAGCTTTGTTGGAGACACCTGGAGCGATGCCGGATGACCGAAGAATGAGTTTGAGTGCGCCTGGATCTCTGGCACTCCCACCCGACGATTCAACATCGATGGAACGCAAGGTAGATTCCAAGAGTTCCATCCGTGCATCGTCTCGCGACGATCGGCGCAAAGCCCCAGCTAATGTCCTCTTCAAATCATACGCATGTTGATAGTCGGCCACGAGCGATCGATTGAGGAAAGGAACTGGGTCAGCAGATGCCGCAGACTCTGGCATAACATCGAGCAATGCGAATACGATTCCGAATGCGCGATCTGCTTCAGCCGCGAGCTGTGTCCCGGAAGCTGAGGTGACGTCTTGTATCGTTGTCGTCATCATCATGTGGAAGGCGTCGACGATGTCTACTTTGGTGTCCAGCCAGATTCGTTCCCAGTGATCGAGTTCGCGGTTGCCTGTACGGATGCCGCCGTATGAACGAGAGATGGCGGTGAGGCCGGAATCGTAGGCGCGTGCGAGTGCGAGCATGAATTCCTTGTTATGCGCAAAGGGACGAACGAGTGCTGGTGGACTGGGACGTAGAAGGCTCACCAAGCACCGCACCGTCTTTCGGAGACCGTAAAGACCTGACGAGTGGGCTGGACTCAACAAGGTCGTGAATGCAGGGACGATTTCCGAACTGAATCTCGAAGGCAGGTCAGGTATTCCGCTGAGAGCAGAAGCAAGTATCGCTTTCAGGCGAGTGATCTTGGATGGGAAGGCAACGCAGAGATCGAGCAACGTCTTGAGCTCTAATCCTGGAGCAGAGGATGCCAATTTCTCTGCGAGAAGAAGGACGCGTTGGCGCAGTTGATCGACAGCCTGAGGTTGAACGACCTCTGCGTTTTCCCAAATGAGAGCTTCGAGGATTTGGTTGGCTGCATCGTTGGTATAACTGAAGATGAAAGCACGGGTTGGAGGGGTATCTCGTTTGACAGGTGGAAGCGCGATGACTTGGGTCAGTGCATTGGAGAGGTTGTGGTGGATCTGAGCTAGTTGGGATGCCGATAAACCCTTTCTGGCTTGGGAGGATGGATAGATTGGAAGTGGTGCAAGAGTCGTCATGAAATAGATGAAATATGGGTGTAGTTTACGAAGGTATCAATTCACCGCCTGTACAGGTTCCGCCCGAAGTTTGAACGTCCTGTATCACTTTACTGGCGACTTGCTGGCGATTCTCTAGAACTGCGAGTTTTATGTGAGGGATAAGTCCGAGCGACACAGTGGGTAGTCGACAAGCAGTCCGGATAGGTGTACTAGTCGTAGTAGTAGTACGAGTGAGACCTAGATCCAAGTATCATATCCCTGCTACTTGCCTGCTACACTTTAAACGCACAGCCCGACAGAGTGACACCCAAAAAACAGACAGACTATAACTTATTCCCCCCGGGCCCATGAACCAACTTGAAGTTAACGGTTCGACAACGACTAATATGAGCTTAGCTAATTCAATAGAAGGCTGCTTGACTTGGCAATGTTTGATAATTAGCCCCTAAATATTCCACTACAACACCGCCAGACCTTTACCCACAATATTCCAACATGGGTCCCAACACATCATCTCAAAACTGTCTGAAAACCTGTGGGCTGGACCCAGAGATCATCTTTTCTTCAGTGAATGAAACGCTGCGAAAGATTAGTCCTCGCCTTGCATCTTGGTTTGGTGGGTTTATCACTTTATACTAGTAGGTCTTCGAGTTAATAGTCCACAGCCGTCAAACAGATGATCAAGGAAATCTGCGGGAGAAAGGTTGTCCATAAGTTATGTGGCTATTCTCTGGGCGAGGCAGGTTGTGTCCAGTTGCTCGATTTTTTGACTTCATCCGCTGGTCTCCACTGCCGAGAAACCCTCACAGAACTTTATCTCCCCAAAAATGAGATTGGCGCTCAAGGTCTGCTAGCCATCGCACGTTTCTTGAGAGAGAATACAACTCTCAAAGAACTGAGTTTATACGGTGTAAGTGTCTACTAATCCCTTGACCTCTCCTTTCATTCATGTCGCGTTTGCACGATTACGATAGAATTCTCTCACAGCTGATCCAGATGTCGTCACGGAGTTTGCCAGTGCACTGAACTCGTCTCGCCTGCGTATCTTATTAATCCTCGACGAAACCTGCCCAGGTGATCCTTTTTTGCAGCTCTTACTGCCTAAGCTTGCCGCCCCCTATCTCCAGCATCTAAGAGTGGCGACCAAGTGCACTCAAGATATCGTACCGATCCTTGTGGAATATATCAGATCGTCTCAATGTCGCCTGCATCGACTGGATTGCAAAGTAACTAAAGTCAACATGGACAGGGTTACCCAGCTTCTCTATACCGTTGGCATGAACATGTGCCTCCAACACTCGGAGCTTAACTTAGACATCGAATCCCATTCTTCAAGTGGTCACCGGCTACATTGCAGTCGCACCCTGCACGCTGACGTCCAACGGAATATCATACTCAATGCACGAGTTAGGGCTGATGCACTTGCACTTCTCCGTTACTCTCGTGTCCTCTTCTTGCACACTGGAAGGGAAAAGTTGGCAACCTCGTCCTCTCGGTTCTTCGATTTCCCAGTTGAATTAGTACAAGAGATCATCGCGTACCTCGCCCCTTTGCTCTCTCTTCAGCAACGCACGAGAGTCATCTTGTATGCAGCTGACGTCAACACTTTGTTTCCCCCCGGTCAT
>JBBPRG010000680.1:0-10067 GCA_038092895.1 Chalciporus pseudorubinellus
TGTCGGAAATTTCGTTGACCCCATCGTAATGCCGCCGGCTTATCATGCCGTTGTCGTCGCCTTAAAATGACATAGAGAATCGGCTGATAATGGACCTGTCTGTATGACTAATACGTTATCATGCATTAGATCAGTGACACTGCATCGTCATGTGATATCATGTAATGATGATATCGATATATCGGTCTTCGAATCAACCGCTTGCCTTGAGGCCTCCATCATCCTCTTCGCTCGACCATGGCACCCTCTCGCACCTTCCGTCCAAGGTACAACTATTCTGAAGACGTACAGACCGCGCAAATCGCATGCCCTCACTGTGACAAGACATTCAAAAAGCAAGGCTTCAAAAAGCACGAAAGCAGCTGCAAGCTGCGTGCAGAAGAAGCCGAACAGCGTGCAACTTTCAACAATGACTTCGAGAACTCTAAAAAAAAAGGTTTGTTTATTTTCCTTTACTGCATTAGACTTCAAGGTCAATGATTGTCACTTATAGCACGTCGTGCGGCTCGTCGGAGGAATCTCGACAAGGAAATTGGCGAGGCTGGACCCTCATTTAACGAACAAGATCCAGGTAAGTCAATGATTACATTTGAATTTTTTACGCTGATGATCTAAACCAAATTATCTCAAGCTTTCTCCGACAACAATATGAATTCAGACCCAGTCCCCGTTACGGTGGACAACCAAGATCTCGCACCATTAGCAGGTCCAGGTACTGCCAGTTTGCCCCCCGGGCCTGGTTCACCTGGACCTACAGGAGAACGTGAGGATCGCAGCAGCCCAGGTATGTGTTCACACTATTATATAGTTTGAGTTATCACTCCCCCACCGGGGCTCTCCTGCTCATTCTGGGGGTTCACTGGCAACCCTAATATTACGATCCGAAAATCTACTAGTATATTCGCATGTCACTAATCCAATTATAGTTCCATCAGACGTTTCCATGTCCGCTCGGTCAGCTGACCGACCGGTCTCAGATCAACTTTCGGCCCAGCATCGGCCTCAAGAATTCAAAACCGAGTATCACCCTCGCAGTGGGCGCCCCCCCCTCCATCAATCACACGAAGAATTTGTTAGATTCATTATTACTCACAGTTAATCATCTTGCCACTCGTCTGCATACATTCATCATTACGTAATCATTCCTAGTGCACTCGAGTCGCGTCTTCGTCACTACTCCTCAGCGTTCTATCACCACAAGTGACGACCGCTGAGGTATGTACCTACTGACACCTGTACTCATTTGTGTAACTTACCATAGTCACCTAGTCAACTTCGGACTAGGTAATATAGCGTTCTATCACCACAAGTGACGACCGCTGAGTCAACTTCGGACTAGCTTCTACAGAATTCCGTGTTTCTCAAACGGTTGTAGCTCCCGAAGACGAAACACCATGGCGTCCCTTCCGTGACCCAGGCGACTTTGACTTTGCAGAGCTTGCGTTGGACGCGGCACTCAATGCCGCTCAAGTAAATAAATTGCTGGACCTTATATCCCGAGTAGCTGCAGGAACTGCAAAGGTCACTCTCAAGAATTACGACGAGCTTCAACAAGCATGTGACACAGCTGCAGCTGAACTTACTCCAGTCAGTCAGTCGGTCTTTAATAACACGAGGTTATTTGATCTCACGTCGTCGGCCATATAGTTCTGCAAGCATGACATTACCGAGGTATATAAGGGGGAGCCACGAACGTACGAAGTCCATACCAGGCCTATTTGGTCGTGGGCGCTCGATCAATTGGAGAACCCTCTGCTCGCTCCACACTTCGTGTGGGACGCGGTGCGCTTGTACAAGCACAACGGAGCTGATTTCGAGCGTTTTTACGATGAGCCGTGGACTGGAGATCGTTGGTGGGATATACAAGTATGTTTTGTCCTTTTGTAGTATATGTGCAAACATGTAGATTCAATGTGCTTAAATTGTCATGATAGTCGGACCTACCACCGGATGTAGAGAATGCAGTGCCGTTCGGCCTCATTCTCTATGCTGATAAAACGCGACTATCATCGTTTGGGACCGTGAAGGGATATCCCGTCGTTGTGCGATGTGCAAATCTACCTGTCGAACTGCGGAACAGTCAGGGGATTGGCGGTGGATGTGTCGTTGGGTGGTTACCAATTGTAAGTGTTGATGATCTTTGGCTCCAGACGATGAAGTTGTTGCCTCACACTACTGAATATATTGGTAGGTTCCCGAAGACGTGGAAGAAGAGGGAAAGCTTGGTTACACTACGCTCAAGCGTGTCGTTTGGCACCACTCCTTCTCCAAACTCCTCGACGAAGTAGCGACATACTCTCGAACGGGCTATGCCCACACCTCGTCATATGATAAGATTACACGTACCTTATTTCCGATAGTCCTTATTCTTTCTGGGGACTACGAAGAACAGTATGTTTTCATTTAAATTCTTGTGGGCCACTACTAATTCGAAGATTACTATTGAATTTAAAGGTGTATGATGTCACTCATACGAGGGCGATTGGGCAAATGTCCTTGTCCGATTTGCCTCGTTCCATTAGAACAACTTCACGATCTTTCGCAGACTTACCCGGTTCGGTCTATGGTCGAGGCCCAGGATGCGTTGGAGTTGCATCATCACAGTCGATCCGCTGGAAACGAGGCGCTCAAGGAACTTGGTTTGCGCCCTGTGGAGGTGAGATCGTGTTTGCGTCCATTGCTGTAATAAGCGTATCGATACTAATTATAATGACTATGAAATATAGAACGTGTTCTGGAGAATCAAGCACTCCGATCCCCACAGAGCACTCAGTTTCGACCGACTGCATTACCTCGACAGCGGAGTTGGCGGCAAGCACCTATTAAATGAATACAAACAGGTCCTGGGCTATCTGGGACGATCAGCTGGAGCCGCCGTAGAAGCGTAGTAAGTCTATTACTATTACTCACGGTCCTGATGCTTCGCATATCGCTAGTCCACTTACCTTCTCGTTATTCAGCCTCAAAGCCTTTCCTCGATGGCGCGGCCTTACTCAGTTCAGCACGATGGTCCACGTCACCTTCAGTGATGGTAACAAACTACGTGATCTTACTAGGGTAAGTTTCAAAATGTTCAAGTTGTCCGTTGTTGTGCTCATTAAAGGGGCACGTTCTCTACGGCTTTCCGTTGATAGGTGTCGCTCTACGCAGGGCTAGGTGTGTTGAAGAAATCGGCGAGTGCTGAGGGATATTGTATCCTTCGGCTTCTCTCCTGTTACCTGAAACTCGATAGCTGGATCGGCTTGGATGTCCACACCGAGCGTACACTCAGGATGATACGAGCCGAACTTCTTCGCTTTCATGAAGCTCTGCAGGTGACTGTCGGCCGTTTGAATGATTCACTTGACTAACATTCCTAAACTGACCTATATCAGGAATATATGCGGGCCGTTGAGGTATCGGGCATCGACGGTTTGAGGTCGGACTGGGACTTCCCGAAGATCCACCTCTGGAAGCATGTCATACATGACATCCAGAATAAGGGCGCTGTGCGCAACTATAGCACACGTCCGAATGAGGGTATGCACGTCCCCTTAAAAGAGGCTTACGAGCGAACAAACGGAAAGGATATAGCAAAGCAGGTTCGTTTAAAGTTTATTGCTTATACATCGTTGATTAGTTTTCTAACGACCATCTAATTGATATAGATTCTACGGATAGACCATCACAAGCTCGCCGCAAAGCTCATAAGGATGCGTACCGATCACCTAGCACAATGGCACGAGTTAGCCGCTCAAGAGGACGGCAACAACAACAATGTGGACGAGGATTCAGATGACGTAGACCATTGCAGTGACCATCATACGCTGGGCTCCCCATGCGCGCTGGCATCTATTCGAGACATCGAGTCCATTCGCAGCCAGAACGACCGTGCTTTCACCGGCTTCCGCAAGAATTTTACCAAGTTTCTCAATGATTCACTACCAGGCTATGGGTACCCCATCGAAAGGTGGCTGGTAATCCCTCCCGACTTTCAGGCAAGCTCGAATCACTCGTTACTATGCAATTAATACTAATACAGTTACTTCAGATACGAGAACAGAAATATGTCAAGATCCAGTACGAGTCTATCATGGACTGGCGACTGTGCACGGATCACTTGCGATGCAACCCAAAATTCCATGGGTCCGAGCGATATGATTGCGCGCTCATACAGATGACGGCGACTGAGACCGCCTTCATCCGCCTTGTACTCATGTTCACCTGCGATGTCCCAGGGGCTGCTTCGTTTGATCTCGCATTGGTGCAACCACTCACTGCGAGGACCGGGGCTGCTAGACGAATTGATCGCGATCTTCGCCTCCATCGTGTCAAGGCTGTTCCTCGATCATCTTCAATTTTCATTCCCATCAATTCCATCATCCGTGGAGCCGTGTTGGTTCCCGACACTACTCGTGCCGACGAGTACTTCGTGTTCGAGCACCTCGATAGTGATATATTCCTCCGGATGAACCCAGTCCAGTCTGTCCCTGGACCAGATTCAGATAATTCGACCTCTGAATCCGATTCCGAACCATCTGAATCTTCTGCTTAGTGTTACAGTCGTTTACTTCGTTGATTAAATGATTAGTAGCCACCATTGACAGCGACCGTTCGTCGAGTGTCTGAATTAAATTTAATAAATATGGTTGTTGACAGATTCTGCTACACTTCACATCGACCTGATTCAGAGTTTAATACCATGGACCTCCTTGTGATTTGTTACGTTTCGATTCCGGTGTGGCATGGACAGACTCCGAATTCAGTCGCAAAACCAGACTCAATATCATCTTTAATATCTTCACTGCTGCGCTCCGATTTGTCAACAACATCGTTGCACGATAAGGTAAGGATTCAGAGGTCTTACCTTAGATGCGATTAGCGACCGTCTGAATGGGCTCTAGTACTGCCAGTATGAACTGCACAAGGTGAGCACGATGTATCTGAATTGAAATCCTGTGCTAACACAATAGAGGCGAAGATTCAGATAGAATTTAACAGCCAGCCAGAGTCTACGCCCGACGTAAACTGCAGACCAATGCCAGGAGTCACATTGTAAGTATCCTGTGTTTTTTTATGTGATCCAGACAGTCTAACAATGTCAACACAGTGCATATTACGCTCCTGTGGTGGACTCAGGCGCGATCCGGGTTCGATTTCAGACGCAATCCGCCATGAGCCAGCAACTCTGAGTCCGTCGGTTCAGGTATAAAAGCCCGACGCACGTCGTCAGTCTTTCTTTGTGGAGCTGGTAACACTACCTCTAATTCTGAATCCTCGCTGTAGCTAGTCTACGCTCCTCGCCTCTGAATCAGTGACAATCATGGCGCAACGTGCTCGTCGTAATCAAGAAGAACCCATCGACGACGAGAATCTCCACGAAGCCGGTTATGGCAGCAGTTCGAGCAGCGAGGAAAGTGATGCAGAGGAAGCGGCTGAGGTTCTTCGAACTCCTGATCCCACTGCAGGTATTCCAGAGCTGCGTAAGGTACGTCGATAAAATTCAATACGAGGCTGATCACATGGCGGTGACGTGGATTCTTGACTAACTAGAAGTCTCTCTGTCTCGTCTAGGCACTCCGCACAGCCCAGTTGGCTTATACAGAGCTGCGTAGCGGGCACCGTCGCCTTAAGCAGGATTATTCCACAGTGTCCTCACTAGTTTCGACACGACAACTCAAAGCCGCTCTTACGCAAGGCAACAGGGATGCTGACCTCGACAAACAAATTGTCCAGCAGGCGAAGCTGTTCGCGATGTTCTATCAGTTCTATCTCCCTGAGAACCTCTTCCCCACGACCGTTCGTCCAGATATTGATCCTCGCAACCCGTCACGCTGGACTTCAGCTGACACCAAACTCGATGGCACAAGGGCCGAGCTCTACGCTGTGGTGCCTCGGCCACTTCACAGGTACATGGAGACCTACCCGCGCTTCGGTTCCATAGTAAGTTCTCATCCCCAAACTCTATCACTCGATGCTAGTACTCATTTACCTTTAAATTATGTGTCTAGTTCCGCAATACCCATCGCCAAGAGCGATCGAACATCCTCAGGTCTATCAAGGAAGCCGCCAGTCTTGTTTTCACGCCACTCAAGTTGGATAGCGCCTTAATTTCCACCCAACACGCTAGCAAAGGGACCGAACTCAGCTTTCTGTTGCTCCTCAAGCGCAACGGTGTCGGCGATTATACCCGTTTGGCGCCAATCCTGTTCGAAGACCCGGATTCAATGAACGCCGAAGGGTTCTTGAGGAGTCCTATTCTCGTTAAGGTACGTAGATATTTTCCGTTCACTTCATAGTGTTCTTCCGATCTGACTATCGAGACTCCAAACAGATTGTCCGTGTTATGATATATGGCAAGGCGTCTCTCTCCTACTTGAAGCGGGGAGGTCCGAAAGCTAGGGGCGAACGCTCAGGGGTTCGCAGCGTCACTGAAGGCCTAATCGCTGCTGCTGCAATCATGGTGAGTAGCTTCGGACTGATGCATCGGTCCACACGCTAATCTCAAGACCTTAGGCCCGTTTCGTGCTAACTCCCGATCCTGAGCTTACCGACATTGGTGCTATCACACAAATTCCTTACCGAGCAGATTACGACTTCTATCTCGAACGACTCTTCAAACGGAGCCATTGGGCCAACGAGGTAATGGACCTCTTCAACCGCGAGATTTTCGGCCAGCGGTCAGACTCCACAGCCGCTGCCTCGTCTCAAGGTGTTGCGGTCCCATCTCCTAGCTGGGAAGACAACCTCTTGGAGCAGATGGATAATCCCACCCCGGTCTCTCTGACTCTCGACGCGGACCCTCTGTCCATCAGCGACATTGCAATCCCCGGTGAAGCTACCGTGACGTCTGTGTCAGCAGCACCGCTCGCAAGCGCTGTCAATGGACTCGGAGTACCTGCTGCAGCAGCTTCTCATGTTCCTGCTGCCTTTGCCGCTCCTGCCGCTGCCACTTCTCTTGGACCCGCAGCTGTCGCTGCAGCCCCCATTGCGGGTCGTTTCAGTCCAGATTTGGATCCAGGCACTCAGGTCGACGGTCTTGCCAATCCCATCGCTCCCCCACGTCGTTCACTGGCAGTCACTCCGTTGGGTGTCTCTGCACCGGTCGACATCACCACCAATTCACAATCCTCCATGTCCATCAGTGGTACACGCACCACCTCTGTCGCCTTGTCCACCACGTCAAAATTACAGGTTGACCTCGGGAAAATGTCAATCAGCGGTACGGGGAACACGGATGGAGGTTCCGCCGCCACCGCACGCCGAGTCAGTAACCGCAAGGTCACGCCGGCTATCCCGGTCCCTGCTGTCAATGTGATTCCGGATCTGGTTGAAGAACAAGGTCTGGTTGACAAGCCGGTCCAGCCAGTTATTGCTCGTACGACTCGCGCTAGGGCTAAACCAAAGACCAAAGCACCCAAAGCTTGAGGATGTGGCACGCAGCTCCGAATCGCCTCTCGTTTCTTATGAATTTACGAATTGATTTTGTGCCCCCCTCGATTCTTTCCTGATGTTGATATAGTTGATCACACCCTCTAACATTCTGTTCTCATGATTCAGATGTTATTCACGACCTTGCCATGAAATGATGTCATTGAGTTCTCTAATACATTGAATTGGTGATCTGATCTGACCCTCGACGCTCCGGCCCTTCAACTGATCGGGTGATTGCGAGTCATTAGAGTTACACAGAAAACATACCAGCTCTCGTCTACGACAACCTGGGGATCTAACACCAACCTGATCTCGCCTGCAACTCGTATGTGACTTATCTGAGGACCCATTGGCATCGTCATCGTCCTATTCCTGTTCTTCGACACCATCCTGCCGGAGTGCGGGCATCCGTTTGATGGTGCCTTTGCAACGAGTGGAGTGGTTACAGTTTGCTGGGCGGCGGCGGCGGTTGGTGATGTCGCGGCCATGGTCGAGGGCGAAATTGAAATTCCCAAGGTGAAGGATTGCGGCGGGAGAGACTGTTTTCGTCCCCTGCGTATTTTTGAAGGATGGAGTCGGGATTCGTTTACGAATTTCGACATGCGATGGTGATGTCGTCTGGGACTGACGAAGATAGGCAGACTAAGAGATAGACTCAAGAGGTCGGTGACACCCTTGAACCATTGGTGTAGGCTCATCCCAGTGGACTGCCTAGTATTCGTGGGTCCGATGTTGTCAATCCTCCTACATACCATCGTTATCCTGTCGTTATCAATGTTAATGGAGGTTGTCACGTGAAGATATTTGATTAAAACTCAGACAGCGGAGAAATAAAGCAACCACAAGGCACCGCCACTCATTGCTTCTTGCCTTACAATTTCTACCATGCATGCGTCACCTTGCAGTCGTTCGTTACCACAACATTCCCATACTACCTCCCCTTGCGTTCATGAACCACCATCGACGCCAACGTACTTGCCACCACTTCGTGATATGTTTTCCATTGACACCTTACATTCGACAATCTCCATCAACACGGCAACCAGTTTATTATTAGACCCAGCGTCGTCGGTTCAGACCTCCGAGTCGATGGCAAGTACCAACTCAGCAAGTCTATTAATATCACATGGACCGTCATCAGTGTCATATTACCCATCAACCCTCGATGCCCGTGTCGGTGGCAAGTACAGACTCGGCAGGAACTTGCATTGACGTTGGTAAGTTTCACCATGTTTCAATGTAACCTTGGACTCATGACTTATGTTGTGCTCTGAATCATTTAGAAACTTTGCCCGCTGTCTAAGGTCCTCTCTCAACCATCTAATTCTACCATCGTGCGCACAGGTGAGCTTCCGAACTATTTATTATCATCCTCGAGCCCTGACAACCATTGACAGTAGTTCAACAGGGTTCGGAAAGGACGACGCCGCACCCTCTGAATCTCTATTCTCAATATGCCATCCCCCCTCCCTATCCCCTGTACAATACCCATTAGCTATGAATTAGGTAGTTGGTTGTGACTGGCAATTGCGTATACTGCATGTATGGTACATTACAATCCGGTCAATGTATTTTTCCCGTTATCATATATTCACGAAACGTGCCAATGCATGACAATGAGCCTCATGAATGAAATTGTGTGGACAAAGATTAATAAGTGATTATGAGGCGTTAACATGCAATCCCGAGATTCTAATGGACCCCTCCCAATTATTTCTCATGACCCCTATTATATGCTCTTATAAGGCAATGATAATGAGGCACAGAACCATGGGAACGGGAAAGCCCGGTCATTATAATGGCATGCTCATATAATCGTTCACCATTACGATGCATTAGAAGGCACCAGGGGAAAAACCCCCATTAAAATGTATCGTAACTTCTCGGCATGGCCCAAAGATTTTTCCGACATTATTACACTTTGTAAGGAATTCCTAGACTAGACAACTACTACCCATTGGTACACTTATGTACGCTTTTTTGTACACTTCCAATGGACTACCTCTACAAGCTTCCTACACTTTTGTACCATACTTTTAGTACGCTTTTTTTGCTACACTTTGCTACACTCAATCACTATCCATTTTCCCACACCTGTAACTACTCTTTTACTACTCTTTTTTGTACATTTCAACTACACTCTATTCCAACAGACTTTCCCACACTCTTGACTACACTTTTACTACGCTTTTTGTACACTTTAGCTACACCCACTTCCAATACAGTTTCCCACACTTATAACTACACTTTTACTACGCTTTTTTGTACACTTTAGCTACACTTTCCATAGACTGGTTACCTAGCACCTTTTAGTACACTTTTAGTACGCTTTTTGGTACACTTTAGCTACACTTAATGCCAACAGACTTTCCCACACTGTTGACTACACTTTTATCAGTGAGCATCAGGATTAGGATTAGGATTAGGATTAGGATTAGGATTGGCACTAGGATTAGGATACACTTTCCTACACTTTTTGTACACTTTTCAGTACACTTTTGTACACTCAATCCTAATGTGCTTTCTACACTGGTCAGTCAATTTCATGATATTATTGAAAAAACTTGAGATTATCTGAGATTATCTGCTTTCAATTATGAGATAATTGCAACTATTGTCACCAATTCTCCCAATATCTGCTATTTCTGAGTATT
>JBBPRG010000681.1:0-10066 GCA_038092895.1 Chalciporus pseudorubinellus
CCGTTCGTTTATTATACGACCGCACGCAGCCCACCGCTCGTCTCGTCGTGCGAGACAAGTCTGATCTCGAAGTACCTCTTGTGAGTCATGCGGTCCTTCTAGCGGTCGTTCCACTGACTCGACGTGCACCAGAACATGACGTATTCGTATTTACGGGCAATGAGTCCTATTCATCTTCAATGTATACTTACTTTGTTTTGCTCGCCTTTACCATGCTAAAGTCGCATGCAGATCTGGAAAACATGCGTGTAAAAGCTTCCTTGTCCGTGGTGAGTCTAACAAGCATCTTTTAGCAATTGCCATCTGCTAATGTGAATAGTCAATCATGGCTTCCGGTTCGCTATGGGGTTTGATTGCGTGTCACTCATACGGCCGACACGGCATGCGAGTCTCGTTTCCCGTACGCCAAGTGCTTCGTTTGATCAGTCAAACTGTTTCTCGCAACATCGAGCGCTTTAGCTATGCCCGCCGTCTTCAGACCAGAAAATTGGTAACGCTTCTGACTCGGTTGTCCCTATTGCTTTTGTTCATTTCGTTCTAGACAAACTCAATACCACAAGCCCCCTCAAGTACCCAGATCGTTTCGAATGAGGATGATCTACTCGAGATTTTCGCAGCAGACTATGGGGTACTCGTTATCGGAGAGGGAGCCAAGATCATTGGTCCTAACTCGCATGGGCAGGAGATTCTGATAGTTGCAGAATACCTTCGAATGAAGCAGTTCGAGTAAGTATTGGCTTGCCTTCGCTTCCTTCGTGATCCTGACTGGACATCGCCTCAGTACAATCCAAGTCTCCCAAGCTGTCATCCACGATTTTCCTGATCTGCGGCTCTCCACAGGTCTTTCCGTGATAGCTGGGCTGCTATACGTTCCCTTATCTAGCGGTGGAAAAGACTTCATCGTTATGCTTCGAAAGGGTCAACCGCGCAATGTTCGATGGGCTGGTCGATCTAATAGATCATCGGGAGGCTGTCTGGAACCACGAAAGTCTTTCAAGTCGTGGTCCGAGTCGGTTGCAGGACGCTCGCGGGCATGGACAGACGAAGAAGTCGAGACGGCTAGTATTTTATCGTTGGTGTACGGCAAGGTACAGATTTCCCTCCACATCTCCGTAGCATCGTGTTAATCTGCTTCGTACAGTTCATTGAGGTGTGGAGACAGAAAGAATCTGCGATGCAGGCCACGAACCTTACGAATATTCTACTTTCTAATGCTAGTCATGAGGGTGTGTATGCACTGGCAGTCACATTCTTTTTCTGTGTGTTCAACTTTCTGTCTTGCAGTGCGAACACCTCTTAATCATATCATAAAGTGAGTATCGTTAACTACAATGCGGAAAGTTTGTCACTGAATGGAAGCGTAGTTATCTGGAGCTGGCTATGGATGGACCTCTAGATGGAATTACCCGGGAGAATCTGTCAAGGTCATACACCGCATCAAAGGTTTGTCAATTTTCTTCCTGGAAAGCTTACTTGAGTTCAATCCGTGCGCATAGAACCTCCTATTTACTATCAACGACCTGCTGGTTGGTCTCCTCCTTTGCAATCGCAGGACCCCTTTTCACGAGACTATTCCACAGGACCTGACAAGCTTGGAACAAAACAACGAAGTTTCCGTGTCTGAGTCGTTTGACCTCCGAACTGCGATTGAAGAATGTGTTCGAATCTACCAAGCTGAAGCGAAACGCAGATGCATCGAGTTTATCTTGGATGTCGAAGGTGGACCGCGCGGGGTGATCGGTGATGTTAAGAAGATCATGACTGTCGTCGCCAACCTCACGGGAAACGCATGTAAGTTTCGTCCTATTTCATTCCTTTTTATCTATCTCACAATCATGGTGTTCCAATAGTGAGACACACGACAAAAGGTTCAGTAACAGTGCAATGTCAGCTTCAAGACGCCAGTGATATGGTGAATCTGCATGATCCTTCTCGATCTGCCGTCGAGATCATCGTTTCCGACACCGGGTGTGGTATACCAAGCGATAAACTCGAAAGTATATTCCGTGAGTTCGAGCAAGTTGAGTCGGAAGACAAGAATCGTAGTCTTGTCCCCGGCGTCGGTAAGTCTGCTTTCCTCCTCGAAGGTTGTATCAAGTACACTGATAGGACTTTTAGGACTGGGGTTGGCGGTGGTGGTACGAATAGTCGCTCAACTAGGAGGCCAACTTCGTGTTACTTCCCAGGTTGGGACTGGGAGTCGGTTTTCGTTCATTATTCCACTGCAGTTGTCATCCACCTCGTCGGAGCCTGGCTCTGAGACCTACAGAGTGACAACTCGTAAGGACTCACAGGCACAAGAGTTCTCAGTACCAGCTAAGGACGGGTTAGGAATCATTCCAGATTTCCCCACACCTGCATCCATCACTACCAACCTCCCTAATACCGCTCAGATGGAGCCGCACAGGAAGACTCCACTACCCATGCATGAGAACAGACTCCGGATTCTCATTGTTGAGGCAAGTAACAACCTCACGTTGCAACGACGTTTCACTCAACCATTTTCCAGGATAACGATGTCAACCGCAAGCTATTGACAAAGAGGCTGCAAATGGATGGCCACGCTGTCTTATGGAGTGCCAATGGTCAAGAGGGCGTTGACAAGGTTGAGTTGGACCGGGATTTCGACTGCATCCTCATGGATATCATGTGTGTTCCTTTGCCATCTTCTAGGAAGAGAATATCGTTTGCTGAGATGACTCTTTAGGATGCCGATCTTGAATGGTTTTGAATCCACCGAACGTATCCGGGAGATAGAGTGCAAGGCACCACTCACGGCTGAGAATAACCACCTCTCGGTCGAGGTGCGCGCACGAATACCCATTTTTGCCGTCTCTGCCTCGTTGCTGGAGCGAGAACGCAAAAAGCTTACCCGTCACGGCTTTGATGGCTGGATTCTGAAGCCAATCGATTTTTCTCGACTGCGCGTGCTGCTTGGGGGTATCACAGATCCATCCCTGCGGCAAGCAAACGTTTACTCGCCTGGGTGTAACTGGGAACTGGGAGGCTGGTTTCGATGATTTGTTTGCTCGGGGGTTACCTTTCGTTTGATTCATACTCTGCTTTTGATACTTTCTGATTGTTCTTTTTTGGGCATTTGGGTTTGTTCTCTCAGGGGGCGTTTGTGTTTGTTCTCTTTGGGACGTTTGCGTTTGTTCTCTTTGGGGCCAATTTGGGGCGTTTGAGTTTGTAAACTTTTGGGCTTTAGGGGTCTTTTGGGGTCTACAAGTTAAATCACACTGTACTCTTTAGCGTACAACCGATAGCGTACAACATTGTATCATGCTAATCATTCCAATGCATCACGACACATTCGTAACGCGTTCTCTCACCACTTATCCACGTCCGGCAAAAGGCACACCAGTTGCCCTGGAAAAAAAGTGGTTAGTAGATGTGTCTGGCGCCACAGGACGGCAGGAACATTTACATGATGTTAATGTCCAACACGGTCACCGAGTTAGGGAGACTCGCGATATGAACGATAGTTTGGGCGACGTGGACGGGGTCGAACGTGGGTTCGACGACGTGTCGTCCGTCCGGTTGGAGTGCACCTAGAGTGTGTCCAGCAGCCATGCTAGTGTGTGCGTTGCCTGTATATCACAGTATGAGCTCATCCCTCAAGTGTAGGGGAGTGGAGGGGAGGGCGTGAAGGAAAGACAAACGCGGAAACAATGAATGGGATGTAAAGAGGCTTGGAGGGACTTACCAATGTCGATTTGCGTGACCGATATATCAAACTTGCGACCCTCGATGGCGCTCGACTTTGTCAAACCTGACACAGCGTGCTTTGAACAGGCGTATGCTGCCGAGTGTGGTCTCGGAACGTGTGCAGCGAGGGAGCCATTGTTGATAATTCTACCTGGGTTTGGTCAGATCCATTGACATGCGCACTGGCAGGCTAATCCGAGTCGCGAGAAATGGCCCCTCGAGTGGGAGTGCGTGTCTGGTCGCTTTACTTACCTCCCGTGGGTGTCTGCGATTTGAAAATCTTGAACGCCTCGCGGGTGCAGAGGAAAGACGCGATGAGGTTGACGTTGACGACCGAAGTAAAGAGTTCGAGTGGCATCTCCTCGATCGGGTGTGATTTATCGGACATGCCTGCATTCTTCACGATGTCAAGATTCCGATGCCATTCCCAATGACAGTCAGCGACGATGTCATTGAAGAGACTCGGGCGACGACGGTCGACTTGTAACGCGGACTTACGTTGAACAACAGGTCAAGTCTTCCAAATCGTGCGACTGTCTGTCCGAAGAGGCTCTTGACGAGCGCCTCGTCAGTGATGTCACCTTCGACGAGGAGAATGTTATCAGGGTTTGCACAGGCAGCTTTCGTCTCCTCAAGCTGTGCCAGACGGCGTGCCGTCAGCGCCAGGCTCCATCCAGAAGCTGAGAGCGCGATGGCAGTATGCCTTCCAATACCTACGTGTAGGAGTTAGCTTTGATCGAGGTGGGGATAGTGGAGCAAAGAAGGGTACCAGAGGAAGCGCCAGTGATAATTGCAACCTTTACAGTCGACATGGTTGAATCTAGAGACCAAGGTAGCGATGCCAGAGGATTACGAGCAATACCAGGCTTTGAGACAATATGGTCAATACCGGCCCTCTGCGCCGAGTTTGAATGTCTTTAGGGCCATGACCGCGATGTGCATGACCTTGAACGCTACAATCGCGGAGTCCCGCACGCCCCGCGGGGATGCCACGCAGAACCTTGGGGCTAAAACGGTATACTTACACCGTGACATTGACATGACCGTACAGATCTGAAGCTACAGCAGACTTGATAATCAGATAAGATGACAGATAAGATGATGCAACACAGACACGAACTATGATGCTGTCGAACTAGCATGTGATGCTAGAAGAAAGGGATAACTTAAGACTTGTGCCATTGTTAGGTTCATATTAAGAGGGAAGCGTATTCGGTAAAATTGCAAGGTTTTGGGTTACATATATACAGGTTGAATGTAGCCGTACATCATGTTGATCGTCACCGGTACTACGCAGGAGGCAAGCACGCCTTCATAGAGCCAACAGCAACAAGCATACATGCAGTCCCATAGAAGAACTCCAACTCCGCCTGATTACCGTAGGCTAAGAACGGTGTCTTAACCCCAACCGAAGACTTCATAGGTGTGATCTCCAACACCTCGGTAACGGGCTCTCGATAAAAGGGCTGCAGGAACGGATACTCCCCCTCGTGTTCGATTAATTTAGGATTGAATTTGGGCCGGGATCCTACGAGATGAACGCCCTCCACTTGATCGATGTTTGCCTGCATAATCTTCAGAGCCTCTTCCAGAAACTCGCTGGCTGGACCCCCACTGTCATCCTCTATCTCAGGTAGTTTTTGGTCAGCAATGAGATTGATTCGTCGATCGTCGTCAGCTATTCCGCGATAGAGGAGCTTCAGGCAGTAACCCAGATCAAGCTCATCGCAGACATTGGCAAGAGCACGATCGGCCCCTTTCAGTTGATCCAGTAGGTTGTCGACTGGTTCGCTTCCGGTGTAGACATACTGATGGACAAGACCGAATCCGAGATAACCACCATTAGGCAGTTTAGACGGGTCTTCCAGGACTTCGACCAGAGCCTGCTTCAGCTTCTGGTGGAGTGGAGTGGGGATGAGCGAAGCGCTAGTGATGTGCGAAGGTTTGTGGAAGAGGTTGTAGGTGAGGGTTACCCGATAACCAGAGGTGACCGGCAAGACTTCGTGCTCGATGTCACCAAAGAAGGCGACGAAGCAAACGGAGGGCTCTGTAGCGGCTGCGAACTGCTCTGTGAAGTCCATGGTCCACTCTTTATCTTCTTGGCGAAGTACAAGCTGACCACCCTCGTGCTTGGTAGGGACGACGACAACCAACGAGCCGAACATTTCTTTGCTTCGAGGAGTGTCTTGGTGGGCTTTGAAGAAATCACCCGGTCCTTTAGCGTTGTGAGTGCTGTGCAATGGAGTGAAGCGGGTGCCGCTGACCGTAGACATTCAACTTATACAGTTCCATCTCCATGGTGCCGTGGCTCTCAGTGAGCAACGCTTTGAAGACCTGATCGTGGATGCCGAGACTGCGAGGATCGAACGGTGTGGCGAACGAAGAGAGATCCATCTTCCCCGCTTTTCGATACGAATCGTCCAAGACATTCTCGCCATTCCTCCCAAACTCAGCTGGCTTGCAAGCCTGGTAGAGGGTAGCAAGCTCCTCCGCGCCAGCGTTCGAGAAATCGATGCGACTATGGAAGACGTCAATGTTGTCGTCTATCCCAAGGTGATCGCGTATGATTACTCACCGAAAAGCATCGCCATGACTGTAGTACACCAGACGCTGGTAGTCTGGAACGGTGCATGTGCCGCTGTAGTAAGGATCACGGTCACCGAGTGCATTTCGGACCGCTACAACTTTCGGGTCTGAGAAGTATTTGGAGCGGTATGTGGGAGATTTGCGAGACATCGTGTAGAGGAATGCGTGCGTGTTCCCCTCACACTCGGACATTTTATAGCTGGTAGCACGGAGTGCAGCCCTAATTGGGGTACGCGGCCATCCAGAATGACTCGAAACAAGCGGGACAACACGCACTGATCAGTGGGTCCACTGGCAGCGCAATGAGGTGAGCCCTGGCACGACGAGCATCTCAATATCGTGAGTCAGCGTGAAATTGCATCGGCCACGAGGCAGGAGTTGCCTGTTGTCATAAGTTGAAGCTGCCGAGCACATACCGAGTACCGTACTACTACCAGCAGTACCTGCCAGCTTGGAGGATCTCTTTGTCTGCATGGAGGAAACGTGCCAAGTAGAGCTCGTTTCCGTCGAGCGATTCAGCATTCGAGTGCCAGTGCACGCGAACTTGAATTTGGTATACCGTAATTCCCAAAAAAGAATTTGAAGAGGTTCGAGTCAGCATCTGTTCTTCACTTCGGCAAAACGATGCTGGGCTCGCTTCTCGCGTGGAGGAGGAACTTCAAGTTGAACGACTGTCTTCATTCGACTCCTAACTCCTGAAGTTGGGTTCTGCCTAGAGACTAGTTTCTCACTGAAATAAAACTCTTACCAATACTCATATCTCTGGCTCGACCTTACTTCACTAAGCATGTACTTCAAGATCTCTCCCATTCAAGTTTGGCGAGATCGGATCTCAGGATGTGAGCGGAAATGTATTTTCGCTGTGGGCGCTCTGATCAACGAGGTCTTCGAATTCTCAGCATCTCAGTGCTAGACCCAAGTGGCGAGGTGGCTCCGGAGTTCGATAATAGACCCTTCTTTCATCTTGCCTTTGAGAGCGTGCATAGACGACTAATATCATGGCTTTGAAACAGACTGTATATCTCGCCTATATACACGAGCAAGCTATAGGTGACGTTCTCCTCAACACCAGCAGAACCTATGAAGACAGTTAGCAAGATCCTGAATCTGTGGATTAAAACCGTACTTTTGGTTGAAGATCCACTCGATGTCTGTGGTCTTCCCTTCACCATACCACTTGATCGAGTTCAGATGTTCCTTTCTCTCGAATGTACGACCCCCCGTCTCCGCAGCCACTTTCAGCAAATGCTTCGGTATGTTCCATATTTCCATCTTCCCAACCCCACTCTTCCTCGCTACCTCTTGTATTTTTCCAAGAAGTTCTGGGAATTCGGATTCTGTCGTATAGATCCGAGTGACGATAAGCGTAGGAGGAAGTGGGTTTATGTCGATTGACCACGCGGCATAAGTTGGTTGGTCCGTGTTACTATTCTTCTTCTCGACACCCCAAAAGTCCATCTTCACAATGTTCTCCGTAGCAAACGTGGAGTGGAAGACGTTGAACGACCCCACACCTTTGTCCGGAAGGAATGATATGAATGCCTTGGGTCGTTCAGTGTGATAGTCCGGGTGCGACTCTGGGAGACTCTCCATCGTGCGTCGGATAAGTTGGACGTCTTTCTCCCATAGAGTGTCAAGATCTTCGTATTTAAACCAAGTCCATTCGCTGTGCGTGCCGTTCTGCTGAACCCCTGCTTGCTGAGGAATCTCCCATACAGACGACATAACATCCCTGACTTCCCATCCACCTTCCTTCTCGATTCCAGGGCCAGCCTGTTTGTAAAATTTCTCTCCGGCGTCGCTATACAGGTTGGAGAACATCCCGTTCCCTGCTTCCTTCACCTCTGGGGGTGGGGCGCCCCATTCCGCAGGGAAGGGGGGCAGGTTATACCCAGATGTTGGTCCGGACATGACCCAGTGTAGGAGTCGCATCATATGAGATGCGTATCCTCTCCCCCGCTTATGAGGTGGGGTGAACACGCTCGCTACGCCGTAGCACGTAGCTTCCTTGACCTCTTTCGACCCCGAGTATCGGACGAGCCCCTGGCGCTTATAGCTGCGGTTATCTGTCAATTCAACGTACTTGGATTCAAACAACAACTTCTTGAACTAACGTTTCGCAGGAGCACATGAAGTCGATGGTTTCTGGGTCGCCCCTCGGTGCAAGCACCCTGTCAATGAGATCCGTCATGACTGAGAAGTTCCTCGACTCGACTTGAAGACCCAATAACCTTACCATGTTATCATCTTTGAATCAGTCGCGTGTTCCATGACATCCATGCGGGCATAACGGTTGATGAACTGCTCCTCAGTGAGCGTACCTCCCCACTGCGTCCATGTTCGCTTTCGCGCTTCAATTACTTGATCTCGTGTAGCCGGAAATAATGTGAGTGAGGCAAGTTCTGACGGAGTCATCTTCGCAGGGGAGCCTGAGAGGTGATGATACAAGGGATAAGAATTGGACATCTGAACCTTGATATTATTGCATGTCCTTTTAACGAAATGACAGTACTTGATGGCAGGCGTTGCATTGGAACACAAAAATACAACATCGTAGGTGAGACTGCGGCCCGACGTCGGACCGTGCATCGTGACAGATCGTGAGCGGCTCGCGGTCATGGTGGCAAAATCCGTTATCCATCTAACGAACAGAAGCAACCGCTTGTCATAGACCGGCATATTTGGAAACTATAGTACCGAACCATGGGGAAGGGAAATTTATAATGCCAAGGAGAGAGAGAAGGGGGCGCAACAATCGGACACCCAGGTCCGGTCCTCTCTTTAGGTCGCTGTGAGAGGAACCCTGGAAGAAACACGGCTGATCAGCTTTGGATGATCACCTCCGTGCCACGACTCGTTCAACCCCTCAGGCCCGTGCAGTTCCTGAGTCTTCATTTTTCCTCTAACGTTAACAATTTTGTGCTTCTCTATTCAAGGTACAGTATCTCCGTTCGACCACCTGTATTTAATTACTTAGCATTTCCTCTATTCTACTGATCAACGTACTTGTTGGCGTTCGCTGCGATTCCTCGCGACCCTGATACTCCGGCGTCCGGGCATGGTCGGATATGTTTAAATAAATAACTTAGTCAACACCATTTCGAACGTTTCTCGCAAAGTTGAACTTGACTGAACTTGGCCTTTTCCACGGCGGACTTTGCGTCAGATACGCGGGCATCCAAGACAACTCGGTTAGACTCGGAGGTGTGTTTCCTTGATTCCTGTCACGCGGGCTATCTGATTGGTCTTTATGTGGGCCGACATCATGATTGTCACGGCCTGTGCTTTTGCTGCACGAGAGATATGTTGTCGATTCCCGTACACCACTGTGTCTTGTCAAGCCCGGGGTTGACGATTTGAAGCGATCACCTCAAAACATAAGCGGAACGTGGACTAAAGCGGTCTAATGCAAGGTCTAACTTGAACGTTTTGAACCCGGCTGTAAGCTCCAAGTCCTCCGTGGTATTGCCAAATTTCCGAATACCAGAACTTTGACCACTGAATTGTACCGAATTAAATTCCTGGTGGCACACATCCCTGGCTCAGCATGTCGAGATATTTCCATCAACTTGCACGAAGTCGCAATCAAGTTGCAATCCTGCCCGCTGCCATTTCCATGTTATTGATCTGGAAGTTACCATCTCATGCTGAAGTTGCGATTATTTCTGTTTGACGCTCGTGAACAACAAGCAGTCATGACCCAAAGTGTCTTTGCAGTCATCCTTCCCGATGTGGTTTCCACAGTCCAGAGATTCGTTTCCGCATTCAGATA
>JBBPRG010000682.1:0-10043 GCA_038092895.1 Chalciporus pseudorubinellus
GCCCTACCCTACCCTACTCTACCCTACCCTACCCTACCCTACTCTACCCTACCCTACCCTGCCCTGCCCTGCCCTATACTACCATATCCTATTCTACCCTACTCCTACCCTACCCTACCCTACCCTACCCTACCCTATCCACCCTATTCTACACTACCCTACCCTACTCCTCCCCTGCCATACCCTACCCCTCCCTTGCCAAGCCCTACCCTACCCTGCCCTGCCCTAACCTACCCTATCCTATCCTACCCTGCCCTGCCCTGCCCTATCCTATCCTACCCTACCCTGCCATACTTTGCCATACCCTACCCTATCCACCCTATCCTACACTACCCTATCCTACACTACCCTACCCTCCTGCCCTGCCCTATACTACCCTATCCTATCCTACCCTACTCCTACCCTACCCTGCCCTGCCCCTGCCCTGCCATACTTTGCCATACCCCTGCTATACCTTACCCTGCTTCATTTCCTGCTTTGTGTAAGCCCAAGCCCATGCCCTACCCTGTTCTGCACTCTTCTGGCTTTGCGATTACCCTTGGTTTGGGGTAGGGTACCCCCCCGCAGGGGGGAATTATATATAGATATATATTGCCTGCATGAATATGGTTGTCCCTTGCCTTGAAACCAGAGGGTCCAAAAGGTCCCCCTGCACTTTGCTCCAATCCAGAAGGTGCTTAGAGAAGAATTCATCGATCCATTCATCTGTCCAACTTGCAGCACACATAGATTTAATGGCTTCCCTATAATCACTGTGCTTAGCATCCTGAATGAGGTCACCTTGTGCCACTGAGCAGAAATGGTTGCATTTGGGGTGTGCTTCTGTTTTTCTTGCATGGTAGGCACAGCTGCTTCCTTCCTTTCCCCAGAGGATTGAGAAACCCTTGATGTTTCTGCACGGCATGTATGGTTGCACATTTCAATACCATGTTCACGTCTGCAGGGACCACTGCGCTGGGGTGGCATGACAAGCATAATGGAGAGTATAGCGAGCTGCAAGGGCAGAAAATGACATGATATGTATTCCAGATGTGACACTAGATGGCATGTTGCGGTGCGATGTGACCGACCTTTACTTAATGGTGAGCTAACCATTTAACGTTGACTGTCCACTTTGTATTGCAAGGGTGGAAAATGACGTGAGCATGTTCGAGACGCGACATCGAACACATTACATCACATCACGATGCAACCTTTACCTAATGGTGAGTTATCCATTTAATATAACCATTTACCTAAGCAAATAAAATGAATGATCGTCATTGTGCAGCCGAAACGTGTCGGTCAAGGGTCACATTACTATCGCAGCCACCTTAGTACAAAGAAGCAGTAAATCATTTCTATAGCTTCCACAACAACACTTTCTTGGTTCAGAAAAATACTAGCTACAGTACAGACCTAGTATAGTCACCTACACTTTTTTTCTGTATTTTTCTGTGTTGTTATTGTAAAGCAGGAGATGTCCCAAATTTCAGAAGCCAAATACTAGTGTAATGCAAAATTCTGTCACAATCGGGTCACACATCTGGGCTTTGTGGTGATCTAATATTCGAGCTCAGGGAATTCAGGAGGGCCAGATATTTGAAGAGAAGCCTGACCTGAGCCTTTGTCACACTCACCTTAGGTATATATACACCCCAAGATTTCCTCCTAGGACTTCCTTCACTCCATGCATTGTACAGTCCTGGAATTATAGGATAATCACTTGATAGTATGCCCCTTGACTTCTAGGTCTTGGATAGTTATATTCAACAGTCCAATCTTTGAGATCTTGGGGTCACACACCCATACACCTGCACAAATGAGCAGTAATTGTCTTCTTATGAATGCAACATCATCTGAATTCCTATTTCTTTTTCAGATACAATATAAATACACTATCCTCCACCTTCTATGATTTTTGTAGGTCTTGAGAATGTCGAGAATGTGTTGGTTTGTGCGTTTTGTATCAGAGTAGACATTTTCACTAAGGTTGCTGTGATAGTACACACTCAGACCTTGAAAAGGTGCCATCAAGGTCAACTAAGCAAAATCCAGGCTCAGCAGGACTCTACAGTCAAGCTCCATGTCACTTGAACTCACAAAGGTCACCAGGCCGCACAATGGAAAAACAGTAACAACAATCAAGCACTATGCATTCGCTGACTTATGAAAGTTCATCGTTGATGAGCTCATCCAAGTCGCAATCTACATGCAAGCTACAGACACAGCCTGTCAATCAAAAACTCTTGCAATTTTATTGATGAATATGTGCCAAGGCTTTCTTCCTGGATAGGTGCATCCTAATTTACTCGCTGTCGTGTGCACCTAGGTTTCTGAATGAAGTTCTTCCTGATGACCTTAAGCCTCAATAACTCCTGGCACCCTGCAGACAACCCAAGCACACCCTGATGGACAGAGCTCATGGAGTCTTGCTTTCATGATGATTCCTTACATTTGTTCTTGATACATACAGCCAGTCTCTGATCAAATACTTTATCATGTAGTCCCGGCAATGATTCATCAGCACCAGTGCACGAATGGAGTCGTTGTGACCATACTGCTGTATCCGGCTCGAAAAGAAACACAACCACTAGTTATGCCATGCATTGTGTGGGTATAGTGAAATATACATTATCTCTATGTGCATCGTGTTATCACTGTGAGACGATGTGGCAAGATCAATGATGCTGGTACATAACGAGTGGGTAATCTGATGCATGTTGCTTATGGATGCTTGAAATAATGAGACTGTCTCCTAAGTGTTGGTGGTGATGGCATATGCCAAAATGAATCAAAAAATGCAATAGCTTAAAATGAGCACTGGGCATATCGTTCCTTATCCTTTTTTCATCTAAGATGGATTATCTGCACACACACAACAAAGACACCTGGTCTCTTCCCTCTGTCGATGTCATTCATATGGAGGTCAATGATGGTTCCGACCCAGGTAATTTGAAGCTAAATTCAGCTGCAAGCTCACAAAGTAGTTATATTGCAACTAAAACTCTTTGACGAACTAGAGTCTACTGATGATGAAGAAAACATGGAGCACAATGAATATATTGCAGTCCCAACGACAGTCAAAACTTGCACAAGGCAAGTGTACCTGCTGGGATGGCATGGTGATCTATATTGATACTCCTTCACACAGTACACTTCTTCCACGAGATGACAGCGACGACCTAAAGTCTCATGAATGCACACCCCTCACTAAGGACGAGATTGACATGGTCAAGAGCGCTTGTCCGGTTGATTGGCTTCACTCGAGCATCAATTACATGACCTCCATCACGTCTGCCAAGCTACTTTTGCACGTCCTTCGCCTCTGGATTTGCATTCAAGAGCATACTGGATGGCCCAGGCATGTTGGTCGAGGCAGCGTAAGGGGGACTATAACTTGTATAGATCATTTACTGATTATGATCAATCACTTAGTCACTGAGCACAAATTGTTTGCCAACTACTCATTGTCCTGCCACATATTCCCCTTGAATGAAAGCTCATCACAATCCAAGAATCCCAAAGTCACTTAACTTTGATGTCAACACTTTTATACCTGAGTTCCAACAGTGGTGGTCATCCAGCCAGCCAGCATGGCGTCACACTACTGTCGAATGGCCTCTTGTGCAGGATGCCTCCCTCTCTGAAGATTGGCATGCTATTGTGTGCGGTGGACTGCTCAGTCTCTACTTGGTGACAGTGAGGCTGGCATGGCAAGTGACCTTTATCAAAAAGGAAGACCCTGTTCATCAAAATAGATAATATCAAATGGGCATATGAGAGAATTCTGGAGACACTCACAAAGCTCCCCACAATGAAGAAATGAAAACAAGAAGGAGACTTGAGTGGTAAAGAGTTGGTTCCTTGTGAGCACTGTGGATGTACTGGAGCGTGCAAGCAGCATCCTATGCAGGCGTAGAAATTTTCATGGTGATACTGCAAGGTTTGCAAAAGGATGTGTCACCACTCTTCACATTAAACCATGTGTCTCTTTATCATCAACTATACCATACAATCTGGAATGTAAATCGATAGCACAATGCTGAATATTCAGAATAAATGACTGCCCAACGAAAGTACAAATGAGTCGAACAGGTGCATGATTCATGGCCAACTAATGATACACGTCATACAAATGCCTGTCCCCATCATAACCTTCATCATCTCATTCATTGTAGATCTTCCAGCTGATCTATTCGATCTGCATTAGTGATATGTTAAGAAAACACGAAGTAGATCAGCAGAAGCTATAAACAAGAATAGTCATGTGATATCAGAAGTTCATAGTCATCTGTGGTGCATGTGGATATGTGCAACCAGTCAAGTCAGCTGCAATATTCCAAGTTTTCGTGTCCACTCAGCCTCATACCTTCAGTTAGTAATATAATGGTATCCACAGATAACCCCAATAAATTTCTGAAAATGTTGACCTTTCCTGCCTTAGTCACAATCCAAGGTTCATGAGGCATGAAGGTAATATCCAAGACCTTCAACACATCAGGAACACTTTACAAGCCTCTAGGAACAATGTGAACCTAGGTTCGTGCACTTGAACCAAGGTTTGTAAAGAATAGATGTGATGTCTGGGGCACTGCAAAGTGTCAAAAGTGTCTTCCATGACTTTACAAACAACACGAACCACAGTTGTGCTGCACCAAGGAACCAGGAATATGCTGAGTTGACGAGGGTGCAAATGCCATGCTGCAACCTCATTTAGCATGACATGGGAACAACCCAACCTGCAGGTCTGATGAGCTCGGCAGTCCCCTCAACACTGTTACCTGTGAGTCAAAGCCTGTTCCCACACCCAACTTAGGACCATGACCTAAGCTTGAGGATATTGCATTGTAGAGCTAAGTTTGACAGGATGAAACACTGATTATTGCCAATGTGCATCTCACAATAGGTAATGTCCTGTTTGTGGGCTATTACCTTGTTTACAAGGTTACTTGGGGGGGAGAGAGAATTGTGGCTGTGAGGGACAAAAATTAGATGTGGAAAACCCATACAAATGCATGGACCCCCAAGAGGCTGGCATGTGTTCATGCGATGCCAACCATTCCTGCCCCTGTTTACCTGAATTGCTCATCAGCACAAAAACGGGCGAGTGTGCATTCCCACCTGGGGTATGCTGACCATTCCCCCCTGAAATACTCCAGTACTATCAAGGTCGTTGAGTGGTGGTTTCCTCCACACTGTTACCTGTGAGTCAACACCCATCCTCACACCCAACCCAAAGTGCTGACCTAAACCCAAAGATCTTGGATAGTGGATCCAACCTCCATCAGTGTTACTTGCAGGTCGGCTCTGCTATCCACGATTGACACCCAACTCAACGCCCTGACCTAATCTTGACGATCTTGGATAGTGAAGACAATCTGAATACAGGTTGGCCAACTATCCATGATCGTTGGGTCGATTGATGGTGCATTTTATGATGGGCAGGCAATCATGCAGGATGATTGCGATCACCACAAGATGATGGGGATTATAGAGAGTAGATTTGTATGCTTATCAAACATGGATTGCTGCAATGAATTTATCGGAGTGTTTGCCTGGTTTCTGTGAGGCATTTGGTATTCCAACCTATTTGTCCAGTGTTTGTGAGGTATTCGGTAGGTGTTCAGACATGTTTGCCAAGTGTTCGAACTCGTTTGTGGAGTGTTTGTGAGGTGTTCATTGAGTGTTCAGGAGATGTTCATTGAGTGTTCAGGAGGTGTTCATTGAGTGTTCAGGAGGTGTTCATTGAGTGTTCAGGAGGTATTCATTGAGTGTTCAGGAGATGTTTGCGAGGTGTTCAGACTTGTTGATCGAGCATTTGTCAAGTATGCAGAACATGCATCTAGCATTCACCAGGTAAAGCCTAAGAGTCAGGAATACAGTCATGCCGTGGATCCTACAGTGATCAATATGGCAGAGATAATCACTAAATGAAATGTCATGCTGCACCCTCATTTCAGCTGACATGGGAACCTCATCGGCACATGGGTTTACACTGTGTGTACCAGGAAGAAAGGACCCCACAATCTTAGGCTGGCCATATCAAACGATGATCCTTGTTGTTTGCTATATATATAATATATATATGAGCATGCCAGATAGACTCAGACACCTTGAGAATCCAATTGACTACCCCCATCACAACAAATCCCATCATGTCCAACAGTTCATTCAAGATAGTTCAGAAACCTTTCCCTATTATGCAGAATGATGGTTTGGCTCACATTCAAGTCAGTGTCAAATTTAGTATTGATAACCCTCCTCTTTATTGATTGACATGGACATTGCTGAACCGAAGGCTTCAAAGATGCATGACCACCATATCAGGGTCATCTCTGGAGTTATGGAACAACTCATGATCGAAGGCCTCAGTCTCATCAAGGACAATAAAATCACACTGGACCTACACAACGCCTTGAGGGTGTTTCTTCCACTGAGCATCATCATTATTCCAAGAATGCTTGACTGTCGTGTAGGCTGGGTGCACTGAATCAGAATTGAAGGCTATTCACATGCAATCCACACAGCAGATTATGAGAACTTTAGGGATCAGAGAGCCCCTAGATTGGCTATCGGATGATCATCATCTCTATCCATCAGCAGATGATTATGAAGTTGCCACATTCAAGAAAAGTCAAGATTACTGGATTGAGCCCCAGATTGCACCACTAGGCGCACCCTGATAGATAGCCCTTCAACATCCATCGACAGGAAAGGGAAGGGAAGAGCAGTAGAACATATGTTTACTTTAGTCACTTCATAAACAGATAGGGTCTTTCAGGCTCAACATGCATCTAGCTGATGCTGACATACTTAAGGGACCATCTCCAAACATATCCATGTTGAACCCCCTGCAATTCCCACAAATATCTTCATATCTACTGAACCTCATGAATTACGACAGGCAACATCCTCCTCTACAGAGGACATGCATCTAGCAAATGTGGAACCACATGCCAAGCTTATTGATGTTTTCACATCTCTTGAACCTGATGCAGAGAAGCAGGCAATGTTCTCGATGAATCTGTTTATGGATGATGGTGCCAGAGTAATGCACCGGACGTGAGGAACAGGTAAGGGATATCTTTAAGACTCTGATATGCCCCTAACACATCATCAGGAAAGCTAACAAAATGGACCTTTACAAGTCAGCGCTCTTATATCATCGATCCACCCCCTGTGTTTCAGTGGATGCCTGTGAGGATGTGCTTGATATGGGATTTATATTGGATGATGATGCACCAACCGTCATCCATATTGAGAAGGACCATCGCAAAGACAAGAGATGTCTTTCAAAACAGTGATGGAATTCCAAATCATGATGTGCTCATGGAGATGTTCGAAGAATACCAAGGAATACCTACCATGGGCCCCATAATCAACATGGCCATCAGGATTATAGAGCTGTATGCAATAACAGCCAGGGTAGAACACACAATGGAGAGAGACTGTATGATGGAATCCTTGGTGGAGATGTGGGAAAGGAGATAATCAACATATATTGTAATGGAAAGAATGTCGTTTTGGCCGGTATGTCGCAATCTCATCATATGCTGTTTCACAGTACCCTCATGGCACGCCTGGTGTTCTTGCATTCCGTTCACCGTTTGATACTGTTCATGGGGTACTGTGTGTCAGAAAGTAGATTATTGGATATATTTATCTCTCCCTAGGTTATAGACATCATGTTGTCATTACTCGAACATTTCAAACACTAATGGAATGTCATACCACTAGCCAAACATCTTAACCACCACCTGAACATAGTAGGTACACTTAGCAATCGTGTGCACAGCACATATCTGCCTGAGTCCTGAGCAATAGCTTGAAGATGACAGATTGTCATCCACTTGTCTGCGGAACAATGGGTTAGCCTGTGTGGCAAGCAAGATATGTGATGTTTGCCTCGTACATTGCCAGCAAGTGTGCATTCATGCCATACAGGTTGTCCAGATCGCTATGCAGTTCCGTCGGTTAGTGTTTGATTTCAAATAGACCGTTGGATCTAATTACCATCGGCCTATGGAATAGTCAAAACTGCCGAGGATGCAGTCCACTCGTTTCAATATATCCCACCCTTTCAAGTGCTGTGGAGGGTCCAGCACTATGTTGCGAAACTCCTCCCAACTCATGAATGTGACGTCGAATGCCCTGCCATCCTCGAAGTCATTCACCATCAAGATGAGCCAAAGCTACATTGGGAATCTCTCAGCTCATTGCACAGCTTCCTGTCCATATTGTTGTTGTATGCCATATTCTCAATGCATGACATCACATCCTGTATCTTCTTGGCTTGTTCATTCATATATTCCACCCACAACTCCAGGGCGCAGTGTTAGTGCTGTCCACCAGCAGTAAAGATTTTATCAGTGTTACCATCTTGCTTTACCTTGAGGACTGGCAACCCCTCACACAGGTTGCACTCATTTGGCTTGTAGCTACCTTCAACAACACGTTTCCGGTTGATTATTAATGGGATTACATGCTTTACTCTGAAGCTATGTTTACAATATCAAGGTTAGTACATTGTCCATGACTGTATCCACATATATTACTCACCAGTCAAGGCCATTCACTTTGAATGACTTGTAAAGTGCCTTGGCCTGATTTTCCTCCATCTCCTGGAAGTTCCACTGACCAAATTTCAACATGTTTTTATACTCCATTATGTCATAGATTGCATATCCAAACAGTGCTTCATCTTGCTTCTTTTCAAGCACGGTGGTGATCTTCACCTTTTCCTCCACCTTTGCAGCACTTGCGATATCACTTTTATTTAGAAGCAATGTATCTGTGATTTTAGTTGTCTTCTTCTCATAATTATGTCAATACCATGTATTAGTGTGACTGGCTTCCTTCCCCCTGCTTGGTCTGGCATCCACTTTCTTCTTTCCTGCCGCCTTGCTTTCCTTTCCTGCCACCTTCGGTCTGCCTTGTTTCATATGTGCTGTGATCGTATGTGTGATTGTGATTGTGATCAATATCAACATAAAACTCATACTTTGCACAGCAGCTTCTTTGACATCTTCCCATAAAACACCTTTCTCATTTGGACACATCACTCTAGCACCCACCTCTATGCATATCTTATATCTTATAACCTTGGTATGTCATAGCATATGTGTTGAATTTTTACTATATCATCACAAAACATGCAAACTTGCAAAATTAGAGTTTGTGCATTTTCCACTCATATATGTCATGTAGCACATAAATAGTAAATTGTCTGTGTTTGTATAGAATATTGTGAAATCATGCATACCTTGCATCTTCGAGTTTACATGATTTCTGTAGAGTAGGTACAATATCCTTGTAGTGTAATAATTATCATATGGACTATAAATCAAGCATACTTGGTATTTGTCAGTTTGCGTGATTACCGATACATGGGGTGCCTTAACCCTACTTATGCCCTAGCCCATTTATCAAAATGCTCTATAATGCTCTACCATCGCATTGAGCAGCTCTCTCAACACCTCCACGTCCCCATCCTGAGTGTCATTCTGGAAGGTGGCAGTCTTTCCTCGTGGGCAGTGAATGTTGAGCATCCCTGAGTTTTCATTAATAAAATCAATAATTACGAGAGAAACGTGGCTGGATCCGCCTTCAACCTTGCAATGAATCTTGGCTGAAGCACATGCCTGACATGCTTGTTTGTTGGCGATTTCATTCCACAAGCACTGCAAGCAGTGGTTCTTGCAAGTGATACAAACCTGTAAAAAAGACATCCGAGTGAGTCAAGTCTCAATGGTTAACCTTTGCAGGTCCACTCACCTGCAAACTTGAAGCCAACAAAGCTGACACTTCCGGCTGAACTGGTTGGACTTTGCTCAGGCCCAACTTCGTTGTCGTCATTCTCTGTCTTGATAATCTCCTGTGACTTGACTTTCTTCTTTTTCTTGTTCAGCTCAGTCACATTGTCTTCACCTCTTTGGGGGAGGCGTTTCTTGCTCTCAGGTTGTTGGCTGGAAGCAGTGCTTTCTCCAGGGTTGGCCACAGAGACTTGCAAGTCTTTATTGTTGGTGTGATCTGGGACTGGAATGACAATGAGTCAGCTTACA
>JBBPRG010000683.1:0-10038 GCA_038092895.1 Chalciporus pseudorubinellus
CGAGGACCCTGAAATTTACTTTTCCTCGAGTGCGTCGTCCAGCAGGTGCGTCGATGTGGTAAGTCTCTCATGATCGCATCATGACTGAATATGGTCATATTGAGGTCGTTGTTGAGTTTGCTCAGGGACGACCGCGCTCGCTCCGAGTCGGAGGATGTCAATGTGGGGATTGAAGGTGTGAGAACATGCGAAGAGAGATAACGCAATAAGTATGGTACATTCAGGAAGCTTTACAATATGTATTGTCCGATATTACTTACGACTGAGCATCTGAATATATCCTATGATTAATCCATAACAATGTACAAGCTGAAAGAAGAAAATCGAGCCAAGACAACTGAAACGTCGCCAAGAGCTGAGAGATATCGATCGAGAAGTAGTCTGCCGGCGGGAGGGCGAGTGAGAGCACGTCGTTGGCACCGGATGCTAAGGTGGGATGGCCTACCGCGGCACACGACAACCAAGAGTGAGTTAGGGGAAGGGGGAACCTTAAGTTAGATTGCGAGCAATACTCGCGTTCCAAAAATCTCCACAGGCACGCTGAAGCGTCGCCCCGTTTTCCTAGCGAGAAGTATGTGCCGGTGGAGGCGGGGGAGGTCCAGTTGGCTTGTGGGAAATTCAAACGTGAAATGACGGCCAGTCATGTGGAAGAGAAGAGACTCACTGGGTAATATGGGGGCGGAGGTATGGGTCCCACCTGAGACCCCTGTGTTTGGCTCAGGTTCTGGTCTTGGTTATACCATGTGTATCCACTTGGGTCGGCCGCGGGTGGAGGCACAACCTGCGGCGCTTGCTGCCAGGATGGGAGGGGATACGGTTGTCCGCCCTTTACAGGCGCAGAAACTCTCTGCATGCGACGGCGACGGGAGAGAATAATCGCACAGGCCGTCACAACGAGAACCAGAGCAATGATGGCTACAATTGATCCATGATGAATTATTACTCAAGAGGGACACTAATGTGGGGAATAAAACGCACCGATAGTGACTCCAGCTATTCGCCCTGGCCACCACCACCCGGTGTCACCATTGTAATAATACGGTTCACTCGGCTGAGCAAACACGCTGAACGGGATAGAACAGATGGTGGCAAGGAGGAAACAGATGGGTGGAGCCGTGACGCTGGCATGCTGACGTACTGGCAGTGGGTACATGTTGGAGAAGGTCTTGGAGGAGGGTTACGTCTTGGTTGCGTCCACTGAAAAAGGACTTCAGCGGTGGCACCCGCAGTCTCGACCCCTATTTGACACCTCAGCTTATGACGACACGGAGTGCTGTGGAGTACACGCTGAATCCGTCCACATCATGATTTTTGCCAACTTCCAGGACGTTTCTGGCAGTAGGAGAGTGGTTTCTGGTGTACTCAGCTGTATAGTGTGGTGACGGGTTTTGCTGGCGTTTAAAAGTTGTCACGGCCCGTTCGGCTCGTCTAACTTGAAACATCTATTAGTATGTGTTTCTACTGGGTGATATTCACTATTGACGGTACTTACTAGTACTATGGCATTCGCTGAACGCCACGAGGCACTCATCCAGACGGCTATTCAAGGTACCTACACCTCTCAGGCTGGTAGTATCTGGAGTCATACGTTCTTGCTCACGCAATTACCGCTGAAGCCAAAGAGTACGCTTACGCGCGCTACTCCAAATTTCGCGTCGGGGCGGCCTTGTTGTGTGCGGATGGCACAATCGTCAAGGGCGCAAGCATCGATAATGCGTCTTATGGTGAGTACTGATGCGCTCTCCGAGTCTGTCATTCTAATCTTGCAACCGTCTGACTTCAATCTTGAAGGTGCCACAATATGCGCAGAACGTACAGCGATAGTGAAAGCAGTTGTAAGCATCGCTTCACTGTTTCTTTGAGATGTGTTCGACAACTTTGTAGAGTGAAGGAAAAAGGGACTTTAGAGCAATCGCCATTACGTCGTGAGTACGCACGCCATTCTAACATGATCTCCCACCAACCCTTCTGCTTGATAATAGCGACGTTCCTACTCCCATCTCACCTTGTGGGATCTGCCGCCAAGTGATAGGTGAGTTCTGCCGCCTCGACATGCCCGTTCTCCTCGTCCCGGGTGATTACCCCCACAAGGGTGAGGACGGCGAGAACGGTCATGGAGGTGTTGTGGAGCAAACCGTCGGTGGGTTGTTGCCTCTAAGTTTCGGTCCGGATGATTTAGAGAAGCCAAGAGAGCTGCCGAATGCTACCGGCTCCTCTAAATGTTAGCTAAAATAGGGCTGTAACCAGCTGGCCGGTATAATGAGATGTCGAAGACCATGATGCATAGCCGATGCACACGCCGATCAAGCACGGTTGGTGGCAGTACTTGGTGTTCCTGTAACAGTCTCTGCATCTGGCTCAGTTGGCCTTGGAATCGAGAACTTGAAGGATCGATGTGACAGATATCGATAGTACCCTCCTTTGTATTCACCATATTTATGTAACAGATTGCTAGGTAACTCGGCCTGCTGAGCGGACATCTCCACGATACTGCCTGGCGTCGCTAATAGTAGGATGGAGTTCAATTTCATGCTATCCAATATATCTTTCCATCTATGTGCCAGTGAAAGTCATGTCCATGGTAACTATTCTGGACGTACCAATGTCGAGTTTTAAACACAATGTCTCCAGTTTTTGTACTAGACTTCCTGTCCGCTGGTGAGATAGACTACTTTCTCGGTGTCCACCTTTCACCACTCTGCAACACCCGAGCTGCTGTAAAGCAGAAAGCAAAGATACTTGTCCCCCTTACGGGGAATGCCCTCGTCTGGAGTATCTGTCCAACAGTAGTCAATAACGCCAACACAGATCCGTAGAATTTCATCCTGATGGGGGCAAGGAGCTCTGTCAGAGTCCATCCTCGAAGAAACCAGGTGTCACGATCCAAATCTTCCACGGTGCCGCTACCTTCAAAGTAGACAATGCACACGTAGGCGCCGCGTTGCGGAACCAGTGAAATAGAGATTCGCTTGCCGACTGCCGGTCCGCTCGATTTTGTAGTCAAGGCAAGCAGTGGCAGCCCAAGCGAACCGACACTTGAAGGAATGCCTTGCGATATTGCAAAAGCTTTCGAGCTTGCGCCAACCAGGGCTTGTACGTGGCGAATCTGAAACCATCTCATGGTACAGAAATTCCCATTCACCCAAGCGAGTCTCACGATGGTCGTGATAACATCTTCCCTCCGCTGATTCGCATACGAGGTATGGCATTCTATATCTGCTTCGACGATTGACTCGATGGTAGGGAGATATGGTTGCTCCACTACTTTGACATCTACGAGTCACATTGTGTCGAGATCGATGAGTCGGAAGGGGATCTCTTCCTGGGTGTAGGTGTTGAATGTATCGAGAACTCGGGAATAGTCATCATGATCGGGAACGTCTATCAGCGAGACGCAGCAACTTTTAGAGATGATGTATTAGTTGTCAGTGGCTTGAGTACACACCTCTGGATAGGACAACAGTAGTAGGAACGACTGTCTTCCTACCTAAGGGGCTGCCTACGGGAGACTAGGAATGTCGCAGGGAGTGGTATGGCAGAATTCACAGCCCTCCCGTCGAATTGTCACCTGAGCCTGCCATTCCCATGTTGTCGACGAACATATGCTTCTCTAATGCGGCTCCGTGGGCAATCCCGTGTGATCAATAGCCTTACAAACAGGTCTGAGGGGGAATACTGGACAGAAGGTCTTGCAGGATAGTACCAGCAAAGAAAGGGTCCAAAGTTTCTGGAGGTTGTTGGTCCATCACACGGACTAGCTATCTGGTAGTGTATCTAGGAAAGGTATCTACGACATTGAATACAGTACTCGTCTTCCATACCTATCATAGAAAGGCTCCTGCGACATCACCTAGATGGGCAAATGACGGAAATGCCCACAGCAAGCCAAAGTCACCCTTTCATTTGGCTTGTCAACTTTCCGGTATTCCATTGTCTATGCTTGGAGGCGCCTTCTCCATTGTTTGACCTGTCTCGGAGGCCTTGACGTCTTTTTCCTGCTGCATCTTCCCGAGTCGCTCTCTGATCATTCTTCGACGCTCAATGCCATATTCCTCGGCTCCAGCGCGTGCCTCAGCAAGGTTTGCAGCAGCAGATTGAGTTTGGCGTTCGACCGCCTGCATATGTGACCTGCTAAGACTCATTGCGGTTACCACCTAGCAACCCAAGCCATGGAGGGACGAAAATGGTTTAGTCATGACTCGTCGGCAATCTATGAGATGGACGAAGCAGCTTACCCCGACCAGGATGATCGTAAGGGGCACATATGTGAGCTGTGCATCGTCGGGGCGGTGACTCGGCGCGCTGCTCTCGGTGGGATATCTGCGCCGACGTCGTCGGAGCTCAGCGCGCATGACATCGTCGGATGTCCGCAGATCGGAATCTACACCCAATATCGAGCCGCCCCGACCACGAAGGGCAGCATACGCATGTGTGATTGCACGAAATCTGGCGTTACGGACTGCCGGAGGGGCATGCTGGGCGAAATGGGTGTCGGGGTGGTACAACTTGACGAGGTCAACATCTTATGCGTGACAGATCATGATTGAGAGGAAATGAAGTGGCAGGAAATGAAGTAAGATATACATGGAATGTACACGAGAAGAACTCACAGCGTGCTTTTATTTCTCCTTGAGATGCACTGTGTGGAAGGTGAAAGATCTCGTGCGGGGTCGGGCTCACACTGGAGGGAAATGGGTACGGGTGACGTGCAGATGAGCTAGCCCGGCGGGTGGAGTGGACACGAATTTCGCAGAAGAAGTGTCTGAGACCAATGCATAAGTGGCGCTGTATACCAGATCCGATGATGGGGACGTGCATCACTGCGTCAGTCAACGAGTTTACGTGCTGTTGGATTGCTGGTCGTATGCCGCATCTGTGTCAACTCTACCACGTGACTCAAGACTATTCAATTACCAAGTTAGTACCACGGGATCAACCACAGAAGTTGACATGATCGACAACTTTTGAGCAGTCTCTACAAGATAATGCCTATTGGCCCGAATTGACACCCTGAAAGTACCAATGGGTTGTATCGGGGGGGAGAAGTTGATCTCAGTAATTAGTTCTGGGTGCCGCTTGCTACATGGTACCTACAAACAGACTTGGAGTGCAATGATTCACAATCGGTTACACGAGAAAAGTGAGTACATCATATCATCAATGAAGGCGTGAACCTTCCGGTGGAACCAAAGATATTTTCGTGCAACGTTTGCCCCCACAGATATGCACTTGCACAAAACATGGAATGATCTACTGCCTGTGATTCCACATTATAACTAGCGCTGGGGAGTGGCAGCTGCAGAGTTCTTCGGAAAATATTCGTCATACATTACCCATCGCTATACTTGCATACACGGTAAGGGGGATCTACCTTACAAATGTTGGTAAGCGTGAGATATTATCCCTAGTAGAGTGTATAAGTGTTATTCCTGCAAAAGGATCAAATCAGATCCTCCCGAGAAACAGATCCGAACTGAGGCATGACTTACGTCTGTGCAAATCCAACACGGCCGTTGTCCGCATCAAACACCTGTCAGATAAAGCGACGTGAATGACCATGAAACCATCGGTACGTAAGAATCACCACTTACAGCATAGTATCTCTCCATGAACTTCTGTCCAATGATGAAGTCAAGACCCTCCCCGCTGTTTTGACCGAAAGGCCCAACAATACCATACCGCTTCCCAGAAACACCACCCCATGCGGTGTTCTGGTTCTCGGGGATGAGCTGTGCAGCAACATCCAAGATGAAGACCGAGCCGCCGATATCGAAGGTAAGAGGCTGCATCAAGGGGACGGAAGAAGGTGGAATTTCAATGAGACCTGTGGTGTTATCCAATAAAGCTCCTGGAATCGCGTCCATGTATACTGCAAAGAAGTCATCTGCGAGGATCACCACTGAGAGTCATAGAATTCATATTTGATCAGTTAAAGAAAAGGATAAAAATGTGAAAGTGCACTTACGTGTAGAACCGGTGTCGACAATTCCGGCTGTGGAGGATGGAATGACGAACTTGTCGCCATATGTTGACAAGGTCACGTTGATGCCCCAGTAATACTTCGAGGGGTATGTATTCGTCACAGGGGTATACGTCAACTCGCCCCGGTACTATGAGTCCCATAAGGAGCATATCGTTGAATGAAAATACCCGATCTTACCAGCGATGGGTCGGTACCTCCATAGGTCAGAGCACCATCTGATCCATGTTCAGTCTTGGTGAGCTCTCAAGGAAGAAAGGTGGAATCTCACTCGTGTCACTGTCGTTTGTTGCAGGTGCGAAATAAACACTGAGTACTTGATCCGTGATGAGTCCTTGTGAAACGAGGTTGTTCATGACGGTCGGGATCGTTGCATTCTTGTCGGGGGATAATGTACGCCTAGTAAGGTCAGCAGGACCAACACCAACGATACCATCGATACCTGGGAACTCGGCCCAGGAAAGTGCATCACCGATCGATTGGTTAGTGATGATAAGGTTGGGAGCAAGAGCTACCTGGTCGAGGTCTGGACGCAATTAGCGGGGCAATGCAATAACTTGAAGACGAGACACTCACACTCTATTCCCGAGAAGTAACCAGTCCCGTAGGTCACATTCACATATTCCCCAGTGGGGATACTCGTGGATGTCCGAGCATATCGAATTCCGGTACTGAAAGCGAATCAATGTACAGCACACTGCCGTCATGCAAGGATTTTTCACTTACCCACAAAACGTGTTTGACGAGCCAGTATCCACAGAAAGATTGTAGTAGGTTGGAGGGCTGCCAATGCCAACACTGGTGGTATACTGATTATACGCTAGATTGGTTGCAGGAACGGAAGTCGGTCCACCAGCAACACGGCTCTTGAAGAGGGCTGCACGAGCACGATCTGCGTCGGGAGATCCCTTGAGGTAAGATCCATTGCGTTCAAGCTTCGACAACGGAATCGTGAACATTGACGAAGCCAACGCAGATGCAGACGTCGCAAGGAGGACGACGGAGAGGAGAGCAGCAAACGACGACATGCTGAGAAGAGGGGAGGAATTGCTTTGGAGGAGAGCTAGTACCACTAAACGGCATTTATAGTGTGGTGATCCAAGAACCTCTGAGATTCAACCACGCAGCATGAGACCGTTGCTCTATCGAGTTGCAGAAGCGGCGGATAACCACAATGCACATAGTAGCAGATGAGACCGGCATGCGTAGTCCCAAAAAAAAGTTATGTAGTAAGTCAGCCCCACTGAGATGTTGGTGCACTAGATATATAAAAAACCATCAGCTCATCGCTTCTCGGGTAAGCTCGCATTAAGTACTTGTAACCTCGAGCTTTAGGCACTGTTCAACACAACAGTGGATAGGATGCATCTACGATCGATCATCACTATCACAGTTTTCTTGTCCTTGATACGGATGAATCGCTACTCGAGTGGGTCTGCAGGCCGTTGGTTCGTGAAGGTTTCTAACATGTCGTCATATGCATGAAACGCCAAGAAAACCTACACACTGCGACTCCCATCTTTTGGTTTCAGCCTTGGACTAGTATGGTTAGCCTGGGTGACGAGTACACAAGAAGAGGTTGCATCGCCATATGTGCATAGCCTGACTACTTCGTCCATCGGGTTGGCTGAATTTCGTACAATTGAACAGCACTAGCGTACGGGCGAAAACTCAGCGGGGTGTTAATAACTGGTTAAAAACACACACGTCCAGGGTTATTAACAGTGGGGAGGGGCAACGCCCCGCCAAATTTGAACTCCGCCCGTGCATTCCTCGTCGCATACAGGGGTGTCCCAGACCAAGACCAACACCTGTAGGCTCAGGATCCACGAACTGTGAAAACTTTGTATGGAGACTTAGGTACAAAATGTTAAGGTCATTGTAGCCAGTGTAAAACATCTTTTGAAAACACAGAGTTAAACTGGGAATTCTCGCAAAAACATACTTCCACCTGAAATTATTCACTTTCTTTACATTGAATACAATCAGAACATGAAAAAATACACATCCTGATACAAAAACTTACAGCCCAAACACCATCAATAGTCCTCCCGTGGGGCGAACATCCAACACTCTATAGTGTGCTGACTAAGCAAATGTGAGCGCGCCATGGACGCGTCAAGACGCGACTGCATTCTGGCGGCCAAGGATTTGCCAAAAACGAAGGCGGGGAAAGTTGTGGTCTTATCGGAGGCTGTTGGACGCTATGTACGTGGTGAAGCAGCTCCCGGTGAATCCTCGCAATCACGATTGGAAGAGACTCATCAGAAAGGGGACTTCGAGGATGAGGATGAGGAGTAATCATCATTATCATCTTATCATTCAGTTATTCCATATTTTTGCGCCCTCCTAATGGTTCTTAACAGTCAATAATTACTCCAGCATCACTATAGATTGTTTACAGCACATATTTTCATTTTCTATGTACTTCGATAGGACGAGACAAGTGTCGAGTCTGCATTTGCCATTCGTCCTCACCATACGTTGCTTAGTAATCATCACGGTTTGTTTGCAGGCGTTGCCCCTCCCCATTAACAGGCCAGTTAATAACACAGGTCACGTGATGTATTTTGTATCACGTGACCCCATTAGATCGCTGTTTTTTCCTATTTTTTTTTTTTTTTTCCATTCATTCAAATTTCAACAGGAGCTGCGGCAATCGAATGTTCTCTTACAATGACTATCTACCAATCCCAAGCGCTATCTGGATCGTTTGCCTCGTCAGCATCACTGCTATGTTTTTTGTCTGTCTCTTTTCCGGAGTCCGAAGCCCTACCATCCGCGAGGACCTGAGTCACCACTGCTGGTCTCAAGTCAACATCGCACTCCATGTCAAAGCAGGACTCCCGCTCCTGATCCTGGACATTGTCCATCTCGTCAAGCCATGTCTCCATGTCCCCTTCTTCAAACTCCTCTGTTCCATCCGCATCTTCAGCCACCAAGTAACTGCCATCAGTTTTGTGCATCAGCAATTTAGCATATCACTTATGTCAACTTTACTACACTTTACCACACTTATTGGCACTTTTCGGGTGTTGAACAAGTAGATGTATATAAGTACAACAAGTGTAATGACAAAGCTGCAGCAATCACCCCGATGGTGCTGAGTCAAACTTGAAGGGAAAAAAATGTGCTGGGACAGGGAAATATGCTGAAGGAAATCCAAGGAAACTTCGGGATGAGCATATTGACAATCATTGATGTGGGCAAATCTGAAGGGAAACAATGCACTGGGGAAGATGAAGGAGGTTCAAGGAAACTGCTGGACAAGCAAGTGCCATCAGTAAGTGAGTGCTGTCGTGTGGCCATCTGTGACGTGTTGACAGTCGTGGATGGCAATGAGTGAAAGGGAAAATTGAAAGAGGTTCAAGGAAACCGCTGCATCTGCGACATGTTGATGGTCATGGATGTGGGCAAATCGCATGGCAATGAGTTGAAGGGAAAAAATGCACTGGGGAAGATGAAGGAGGTTCAAGGAAACCACTGCACAAGCGAGCACCATTGTGTGGCCATCCGCAACATGTTGATGGTCATGGACGTGGGTGAATCACACGGCAATGAGGGAGATTAGCTGAAGGAGGTTCAGGGAAGTCGCAGGATCAGCAAGTGCTGCGTTGATGGTCCGTGGATGTGGGCCACTGCACAAGCGAGTGCCATTGTGTGGCCATCCACGACATGTTGATGGTCATGGACGTGGGTGAATCACATGGCAATGGGGGAGATTAGCTGAAGGAGGTTCAGGGAAGTCATGGAATGAGCAAGTCGCATTGACGGTTCTGGATGTGGGCAGGTTGCATGGCAATGAGGAAATGCGCTGGGTGAAGCCGCCAGACGAGTGAGCACCATCATGTGGCCATCCATGATGTGTTGAAGGTCCTGGACATGTGCAAGAGTCGCATGGTGATGGGTCCAAGGCAAAAAAATGCGCCAGGACACAGAGTGCATATCAAAATATGACATTTTATCAGAAAAGTGGACCAGGCAGGGATTGAACCTGCGACCGCCAGAGCAGTACTGTGGTGCTCTTCCAACTGAGCTACCAGCCCGATGCTGGGTCA
>JBBPRG010000684.1:0-10022 GCA_038092895.1 Chalciporus pseudorubinellus
CAGGGAGTCCATTATCCATAATTCAAACCGGTTCTCCCGCTCAATAGGTACCAACCAGCTTGACAGACTAGAACGAACCATGTTTCTAGCGATCCTTTGAACTGGCGCGTTAGTACATCTGCCAGTCGGAGGCATCCACGAGAACAAAAAATTGGTGGAAAATTGGACAGCCAAGACCAGCAACCGAGGTGATCACAATCTAGAATGAGAGTGATCTCTTACACGTGTAAGATCAAAGAATGTATTCGCAGGTAATCGCGTAGATGTCTACGAGAGTCACGAGAACGACGGTACATACTATAGTGAAGGATAAGGCAAGACGACAGGTCTTCTCATAGTCATGCAAATATCGAGATATCCAGGGTCTGATTCTGGGGTAATGATCCCTCGTCGTATGCAAAAGTCGACCAGGGCCATCGCCGAACTTGGCTTGAAGGCTCCATCCAGCAAGAGCTCCATAGCTTCGCTGACGCTCATCAAGTGAAACGAGTCTACCTCGTTGTCCGTAAAATTCGTCCGTGGTTTGATGGAGCCATCGCTTGGGAGCCGAAGCTCATAGAGGTAGTAAATCCCGGGTAGGATCCACTTGGAGGGTGACCGATTCATAAAACTGAGCATTCCCGTGGAACGCAAGTTGTTCTTCACAAAGTCGGGAGGAAGAGAGGCTTCTTCTGTGCTCTCGCGGATGATGGTCTCACTAGGCGTTTCCCCAAGTCCCATTCCACCTCCCACAGTGCAGTCATATCGGCCAGGCCATCTAAGAAAACTAAGCTAGCAAAAAGGATATAATGGAGTTGACTCACGTGCTTTTAGATAAGGACCGACGAGGAATCCAGAGCATCGTCTTTCTTGTTGTAGGACAGTCGTAGAAGGCTGTGTTGACGTGAAAAGGCATCGGAGGTGGACAGAATAAATAACCATACCGGTGAGGAGGCAACCAAAGTTGGCAAATCCAAACAGAGGTAGTGCGGCGCGTTCAATGCCGAATGCGAGGTTTGGTGTAGCAGCAGTACGTTGATGTCGAGGTATATATACGGGATATGTCTCATTGCTCCAACCTACGCTTTTAGCTCAATCCAAGTGCGCGCAGGAATGAGAAACGTAGAACACACCTTTTAGAATATCCGGGAAAAGACCCTTTGCTTTCCATGCTCTCATTGCTACATCCATCGAGCGTGACCTAGTCTTGAAGTCGGTGATGTGATCAGCGAAACATACCGCCCAAGAACTGCCATCTCGTCTGCGAAGCACGTTCCATATCGACCCTTTCGTGTTTTCTTCGACGTTGCTGAGAATTTGCTCCACGACCTCTGGCCTCAAAAAACCGATGGGATTCTTGGGAGAAGACGAGTGCAAGAACATGGGGAGTAGGGCTTCCTCTTCTTCGGACGGTACTGAGCCTGCATTGCAAGAAGCACGATGGGTTATAGTTGGGTCGTCGAATCGGCCGGAAGGGAGAGTGAGGTTGATGGCAGAGTGTACCAGTGGTAAAACACTAGGACGATTACTGGCGGTGTTCACGTTTCGAGCTGCTGCTCGCCGAAGCAGGGCAAGAGTTACCTTGGCAGCATCAGAGACATGCGTTAGCGAGCGAGTGTGGTTGACGAGTCCCAAACGCATTTTGCAGGTCAAGGGGCTGGTTGAAGCTGGTCGAGTTTTGACCCTGAGCGTCAGGCCAGGGAATGGACAGAGCACATGTGGGCAAACAGCGCGTGCGGTATCATGGATTTAATTTGGATTCATCAAGCGAAAGCCCAGTATAAATACAATTTATGGTGACGTCGCGGACTTCGGAAGGGCTGCGAACAAAGACCCATGTGAAAAGTGAACTGTGCAGTCAAGCTACCACTCTAGAGACGCCGGAGCCTGTCGTTTCCAGTCAAATATTCCCCCACGTTCCTTGAAGGCCTTCTCGTCAAACCCCGAATCCTGAAGCGCGAGTTGGACACCCACGTCCAGCAAACGTCTCCCGGGCTTCTTGCCTCCGTCCTGACAATTTAGGAACCTGACAATGCGATTCAGTCTCAAAACGTTATGGTTCGTGCCGTCAGTGCCGACAGCCTACCTCATTTCTTCATCCAGGTTCAGATATGAGTCTTTCATACTCTCATTATCCTCCGGGACCAGGCATTTCTGAGACGCATGACGGTCGAGGAATGCTTGGAACTGCTCCTTTGTGATGGAGAGGTTTCGAGCGTCACGTAGGGAGCCCGTCCCAGGCCCCGTGTTTTCCGAGTCCAACAGGAGAACTTGAAAAACCTGACCGGACTGATCAATTTCCCGAATCTGAAGGCAAAGACAGTTCGCCGTACCTTCCAGCGGAAAGGGGCAAGCTCCTCTATCTGATCATTCATATCCTCCTCCCAGTTATTACTGCAGAGAACGAATCAGCACGCAGAGCTCCAAATCCAGATGAAAACGTACATTGTCACCACCGAGTTGAGCTTCACCTTGATGCCTCTCTCCTTGGCCCATTGCGCGACTTTAAAGACAGTTGCTATATGGGTAGCGGAGGTCCCGTTCTCCGCTCGACCCTGCTTGATGTTGGTCTCTGGGTCGAACGAATCGCAAGAGATCGCCATCACGTCGAGAAACTGTCCGTAAGTATCAAGCCATCTCTCTGTCACCTTCGAGCCGTTGTTGACAACGGAACACGACTCGAGGCCAAGCTCCTCTTTACAATACTTGAAGATAGCCCCTATGTAGGACGGATTAAGAAACGGCTCGCCGCCGCTGATGTTGAGTTTTCGCATCCCAGCGTCCGCTAGCAGGCGTAACCCACGCTTAGCATCTTCCAGGGGTAACATATACGTGTTCGTGCTGGTGTGGAAGCAAAAGTGACATTCGTAGTTGCATCGTCGGGAAGGGAACCAGTTCACAGAGACTGGTACCAACCCAGCCGCAGATCTCGAGGTACTGAAGAACGGGATCGAGATGTCGAGCCAGCTGAACACCATATCGAGACGCAATGAAGCGAGCCCTTGAGTCTCAAGTTGGTGCTAATCTGCAGGACAAGTGGAATGGGAGAAAAGCGGCTGCGTTGCTCAGGTAATTTGTAGGGTCCCGGCCTGGGTGGCAAAATATAGGGGATTTGAATTGGGTAGCTCCACGGATCGAGTGCTCTATAAGGGGCTCATTCCAGGGGTTCATCTCAAAGTTTTCGAAGGACTGGCTTGATCTATCCCAAACATGAAGCCTGATCCGCCTTATCATGTTTCCAGGAACAATCTTCATTCTAGATGTCTGCTTTGCGCCTAGTCAAATAGGTCGAGAATATCAGGAAGGAATCATACCTAGAAGGGGCTCACTCGAAAAGGTCGAGAGAAAAAGTTCTCGCTGCCTTGAACTCCGCCTAACAGTTGCTAAACTCTTTCGTCATTGGTGCATCAGAACAGAAACGTGAAGGGACACTGACTTGCCAGCGTACGAATTGTTATCACGCCTTCGAAGTGGAATGGGCGCCACAGGAAGTTCTACATTCATATCTCACCCGTAATTTGGAGCCTCCAGGCCGTTGCTGTAGCGTGGGTCCAACGCTATCACAGTGGCGTTCAAGCTCATTCGTCATCCTGTGGATAGAGCGCGAAGGTTTCCGAAATGATATGATCATGCGGGACTGCGATGACACGGATTGATATTCATGATGTGCGCCCATCCAGTATATCACAAGACCCTTCCGAGAAAATGAAAGACCTGTTCATATCTGAGTAGAAGCTCTGTTCTGCGAAGAAAAACACGGTCAGCGCCCAGGGAAAGTGCCGTGGTGCGCTGTTAACAAAGGGTCGCCGTCAATGAGCTCACCGAAGCACACGAAAAATCTTTAGACTACCCATTCCCTTCAGGAGAAAAGGATCGGGCCCCTCATACGGCCAACATAGGGTGTTATTTCGGATCGGTGCCCCGGAATTGAAGGTCATTGGATGTATATGGAGATTGAACATGGCGTCTTTTCAGTTTGGAGGTCAGTTCAATCGTGTGCAAGCGTGCGCTTATTTCTTGCGCGTCCAAGGCAGTGATCGTCGCCTTCTGTTTGGCCTTCGAACACACATTGGGCAAACTAGCGCCCGCCGGGCCTGTGCCGGTCCGGGCGCATCAGAACTCAGCAAGATCGCCACTGCCGCGTCCTCAGGTCGCCTCAGGTCTCAGGCTCTCACTCGATAACAAAAAATGACAATAATGAGTCCACCGTTCCCTTGCAAGGTTATACGACTCCACGCGGTTTTCCTGCTGAATTGATACCTGTCATTCCCCATTCGTCGCTGAAAAATCGGACATACAAGTTGATACAACACATACAGGTGTGGCGTGCTGCCAAGTATAGTACAGTATAATGGTAGGCTAGTCGAGGTGGCGGGACAAAGCAACCAGGTCCAGTGGGCCGAGGATTGTCCCGCCACAGCTCGAAAGTGACGTTCCTAACATGCTAACTAATGGTGGTCTTTTGTCTTATAGTCCACATGTGTGTCCTGGCTATCACGACCGCGTCGCTGAGCACCTTCACAGCCAGCGGCAGGAGACGGCGTATTGTCCACACGAACAGGTATCGCAGTGAGTCTCCTTGTAAACACAAACGCGATCGAATTCTAATCTAGACGCGATCGAGAAACTCCACTCCGAGTCCAGAACTGTTACAGGTCACGCGGGTCTTTTGTTGGTTGACAGGGTGGCGCTGGAATGCTGCATTGTCAGCCACATTCACTAGGTATAAAAGCTCTGCTCACGCTCGAGCCTGGCCAAACACGCCCTTCCTTCTTCCTCTCTCCCACTGGTGGTCGCTTGCGATTCGCCGGTGGCGAGCGTTTTTTCTTTTGTTCGTTGTGCTATATTGTTTCTTCGTTCAAGTTATTACCTACTCGCTCGCCCGTCGCCATTACTTGCCCGCCCCATCTCGCCGCTGAGTATTTGGCCCCGACCATTGGCTCGCTGCTGCCCGCCACGGATGAAGACCCGACGGCGACGATACAAAATGCCTGAGTGAGACGTTGTAGCCATTGATGTGGCACGACGCACCTCGGGTTTTAAACATCAGCGAGTGCGTCGCTCAGGTTATCTTTGCCTCTATCAACTTACTGACTGGTAATATTAGATTTCCCTGTGGCCCGCCGCAAATGTGGGCGAAGATTGAACCCCTACCTCAAAGCCCTCGAGTGAGACGTTGTAGCCTGCGAGTTGGCACGACGCACCTCGCCCTCTGGTTTCCTGGTGGCCCGCCGCGAGTGCGGGTGAAGATTCGACGGCCCTATATCCCCGAGCGAGACATTACCAGCTGTGCTGTGGCACGATGCACCTCGGTGGGGTTTCTTGGTTCCCTCTGCCCTGACGGTGACCGCCGCGAGTGCGGATGAAGATTTCACGCTCGATACCAGTGCGAGATTGTTATCCCCGAATTGGCACGACGCACCTCGATGAACTCGATCAAACTATTTGTTTTTGCGCTTGATGCGGCCGCGGCGTGTGTGCTGAAGATCCCCGCGTGCATTGCCTGGTTCGACTCTCATTACTCGCATGCTTCAAGATGCCACGACCTCAAGACTTACTAATTTTTCTCTCCCGTCTACTGAGTGTGAATATAGGGAATTTGTGTCATTTTACAGGTATTTGCACTCACCTCTCGCGCAGGGGCCTAGTCTTGGGTCTTTGGACTCGTGTGTCGGGATCGTGATGGGGGATATCGCGACACACTCGCGCGCAGTACCACGGACGATGGTCAGTACTAGTAGATTGCTGTTTGACTTCGCCACTGATGCCTCGAATACAACAGATTTTTGCCGTCCCGTGGCTCCAGGCCGGGTGGTGCAGTCAAATAGAAGAACGGACTCAAGGAATTCGCAAGTACCAAGATCACGACTGCAAGGCCAAAGATCGCTGGTTGTGGGCAGTTGACAGGTGAGCTTTTGCTTTTAGTCCTTGTATTAACTCCGGGCAAAAGGGCGACTGGGGTAGCATTTGATCGCGGACACGGGTCAGGGAAGGGGGCGTATAATGACAACAAGGTGCGTCCAGGAGTGCTGGTAACTTGGCCTCGAGTTGCCATGTACCGCTGGACACATCTTGCGGGCGCTATGGCGGAGGTAAGGTCTCATTTTTGCTCTCTCTTGACTTGCTTTGGAACAGATGGTGTTGCAAGTGGACCCATGGGAGGGATCGTTGGTTACGTCGTTGACGAGTGAGTTTTCTTTTTTTCTCTTCATCTTCGTTTGTTGACAAGTTCCTGATAGAGATAAACTCGAACGACCCAAGAGGGCCAACCGTGGCCTCATTGAATTGAGGTAGGTAATCATGTTGTGGGAATAAGTGGGTCCACTGTCACCTTATTCTCGCAGTGGTGGGCGGACGAGAAGTTGCAGTCCGGATCATGTCCTGTTCTTGGTTTCGTAACCTGCCACTCAAAGGTCTTTTTTATGTAATCTGTATGCGTGGAGCAGTCTCCAATTACCGCAAGATGTGATGAAAGTACATTGTTCTACGTGTTAACACCAATTTTTCCGCTTGAGTCCATTGAAACGTCCATCTACATCACCACTCTACGTTCAGCTGGTCAACCTCTTGACCCTCTCTGGTCCAGTCGAATATTCCCCCACGGTCCAAGAAAGTCTTTTCATCGAAGCCAGAGTCGAGGAGGGCCGTCTCAACGCCGACTTCGAGGATTGATCTACCTGGTTTCTTGCCGCCGTCGCGACAATCTAGGAAGCTGAAGTACCACCAAGGTCCCCTCAGCGTCCCAACCAAACTCGGAGACGCAACACACGCACCACATCCTCTCGTCGATGAGTAGATACGAGTCTTTCATCGTATCGTTGTCCTCTGGCACGAGCGATTTCTGGCTCTTGTGCCTATCGAGGAAGGCTTGATATTGCTCTTTCGTGATGATCAGGTGACGCGCGTCACGAAGAGAGTTGGTCTCAGGTCCTGTGTTCTCCGAGTCCAACAACAGAACTTGGAATACCTGTTCAAATGTGGCGTTCAGTGTGGCCTTACAGAAATCACGTAACGATAAGACGAGCCTTCCACCGAACAGGGGCGATCTCCTCGATTTGGTCATTCATGTCTTCATCCCAGTTATTGCTACCGAGGTCAATCAGTGAGTATGGCGAGTATAGTGAGTGTGAGGATGCGCACATGGTGACGACAGTGTTGATCTTGACCATGATGCCTCTCTCTTTCGCCCACTGCGCAACTTTGAACACGGTATTGACGTGCGTTGCTGCAGTCCCATTCTCGGCACGTCCTTGTTTGAGGTTCGTCTCCGGATCGAACGAATCACAGGAGATGGCCATGACGTCGAGATATTGACCATAAGTGTCCAGCCATTTCTCGGTCACTTTTGAGCCATTGTTCACGATGGAACAAGACTCGAGGTTGAGTTCTTCTTTGCAGAATTTGAAAACTTCCCCTATGTAGACAGGTTGGAGGAAGGGCTCGCCACCGCTGATGTTGAGTTTCTTCATTCCTGCATCTGCGAGGAGACGAAGGGCGCGTTTTGCTTCGTCGAAGGGGAGGAGAAAGTCGTTCGTATTGGTATGGAAGCAAAATTGACATTTGTAGTTGCAAACGCGATGAGGGAACCAGTTGACAGAGACAGGAACGAAACCAGGTTTCGCGACTGGTTTTGAGGCATCAGATAGGAATGGGATGGAAATGGGGAGCCACTGGAATACCATCGTGAAGGGGGGAAATGAGGCAAGGATGCCGGGGGTAGAGCCTCTTGAATAAACAAGGCATCAATCTTCCGTCATCACTTTGTGTTTATTTCTTTTGCAGATAGGAGCACCCTGTCGACAGCTGCGCCTGGCTGTTAGCAGTGGAAATCTTACGTGTGGTGCAGAATGTTGGTCGCAGGTCATTGGAGGACTGGCCATTCTTTTCCCCACGCTTTCCCGATATCGTTATACGCGAGGCGTTCGAAGCAGGGATATGCAGGGGGGGTTCGCCATGGCATGAACACGAGGCTTACCACGTCAACTGGGCAACCCTGAATTCCGCAAACTGCAGGCCTTTTACAGCCTTTTACTTGGTGAGTCGGATGTTATCGTGATAGTGCCATGTAGCCGCGTGTTGGAAAAGAAGATGGCGATCCAACGAATGGTTTTGCGTATCGGCTACAAAGACAGCAAACGTCTTTACGTCGCAAGGATCAAGGAACCTGAAGGTCGAGAGGGTGGTGGTTGACTCGTCGAGCTGTGCTCGTGTGTCAGACCTTTGCGTGCGACGTCGACGATGCTGCAGCCTGCAGCCTGAGCTGAGGGAGTCAACGGTGACGGTTGCCCAGTCAGCTCACAACTTCGACCTCAGGTTGACTGAACCAAGGCTAAACTCTCGACGAACTGGGAGCTTGAAGTAAAGTGGTCAAGTGAATATGACCGTGCGACCACTAGACTTCAAGTTCTCATGCTAAGTTAACACTAGTATTACCAACAGGTGTTCTGATCCACTGGCAGCGTATACTCGCCTTCCCTCATGTCTCTGAATCAGCTTTCAGGTTCCACAACCATCACCGACCTGCTTTGATCGTGACTTTCTGTGCCGGCTTTCGAAACAGTTGGTGGTCCATACGCTGGGAGATGGTGACGTCATAGAGAGGATAAGCCGACGTATGTTTACATAATTATTCGGATTCTGATATGTTCCAAAACATGTTTATTCATTTGTTTTTTTGCACACCTTGCAAGCAAGGTGACAAGGTGATGACCAACATACGCAAGCCTTTTAATAGAGTGGCTCTACGATGAATAATTTCTCGTCAACTTGAAAGGTACAGTTACACGGGACTGGTGATAGTATACTATGCGAGATATGGACCTGGTCGTCCGTCACGATAAAAATGGGAGGAAGTTATCTAAGAGTATGAGATACAAGAAATTTCTGCAAACATTTATGGGAGAATATATTGGAACGAACGTCTGAAGCTACTTTTTTGCGGAGACCGTTCGGCGACTTAAACGATTCCTAACTGCAGCAAGATTAGCTGCTCGTCTTGAAAGAGCTCCGCAAAAGCAATTGGGAGTGATGGGTGTGGGACGCATCCGCGGGCATGCCTAGGAACCCATACCCTTGAGCGTATCGCCGACCACTATCTCCGTAAGCGAAACGAGCTCCTCGTCAAACCGCTTCCAGATTGTGGACCACCTCGGGATGGGAGTTGTGCCGCTGGGTGCGTGGCTGGCGCACGAGCGAAGCTCAAGCTTCCGCAACGTCGCTTTGTGGCGAATGATGAACTCCTTGATACCGTCGGGTGAGGGAGTGGGGTCGAAGACGATGTTCTCGAGAACGAGTGTTTCGAGCGCGGGATAGTTGAACGAGCGAAGCTGAGTGTTAGTGCTGTGATAAAGACCTTGCGGACTCCGTACGACAAGTGATTTAAGGTTGGCTGACGGGACGGGGAGGAGCGAGCTGAGTGAACCACTGAGAGCTTTTGAGCCTGACCAGGCAGCGAGCTCGGAGTTGGCAACGACAGACATAGAGAAGTGGTGTAACGGGGAGTTCTTCAGAGATGATACGAAGTCGTAACAAACTGGCGACATCAGAACTACATTGTTCAGTGTCAGAGAGCGGATACAAGATGACTCCATCGCATGATGGACAGCGTGCAAAACGGTGATCTGGCGATTGGTGAACCAAAAGGGATGATCTTGAACTTCAACCCCGTTTTGCGAGCGGAAGGAAGGCCAAAAGTTCAGCGCAACACTCTTGATGTTCGCAAAGCCTGGCAACGAAGTGAATATTTCTGTGAGAGCATCTTCGAGATCTGCAATCTCAAGTTCATCACATATATCTATCATCAACGATATCAGGTACTTGTATAAGGTGATCGGATGAAAAAAATATACCTTCAGCGCCCGCTGGCAGGAGAAAGAATTGTGCCTGATCGCGCTGATCATAGACAACCTCTTTGACAAGCGTAGCTAGCGAAGGAGAAGCAAGTATACTTCTACATTTTTGTACGCTTTGCACACTGTTTTTGATGTGCACCCTGCGGAAAACGCTCGGGGTCACAAGGCTATTGTATGCTGAGTTAAGGGTTC
>JBBPRG010000685.1:0-10022 GCA_038092895.1 Chalciporus pseudorubinellus
CGCTCATTGGCCGGAGCCACCTTTCCCCTATTTGCCCCTGCAATGTATACCGCGCTCGGGTTCGGGAAAGGGAACACCATTCTTGCTGTGATAGCCGTCGTGATTGGCTGCCCTGCGTAAGTCGTTAAACCTTATGCGTGATATTTTCGTCGTTGATGCTTGAGATCATAGACCATGGGTGTTTTGGCGTTTCGGAGAAAGGATTCGTAATTCCAGCCGTTATGCACAGAAGTGATTTTCTCCGGATAGGAAGCTTAGATACTACTCTTTGCAAGGTGGCTCATGATGTCAAGGTGATCAGACACGCTTTATCACTACCACTAGTTTGTTTACTTATCCCATTCCCAGCATGCACCTTGGAGCTTCTCACAAAGGGGGTCTCGAGATGCCGGATTGCATGCAGCGAGTAGACAATACACAACGATACCTGGGACTAAATAAATACCGGACGAAATCATACATGTACACTCCAGCCATTTGTATATTGATATAGCACTACTGTTCCAGGCTGTCAAAGCAATGTATCACCCTACTACCAGCAGTAGCTGCACGAGTCGTTCCGCCATTGAGTCCCTTTCCTGCTGAAGCGCTGATACTTGAACATGGCCCTTCAAATTTTGATTGCGAAGCGGTAAATATCATGTTCGATAAGTGGTTGAATTGGTTGATTTCGCCCGTGTTCACCCACCACAGTTGCCAGAACCAGCAGCCTGAGCCAGACGTTCAAAATTTCAGCCCACTTCGCTTGCAGATTGAAGTAACATTACGGCCACGCTGTGACGTTTTGGGGGCGATATTTCAATCGCGGACACCCTCAAATGTACTTAGTTAATTTCCAGCCATCACCGGATCTGCAAAACGTAGCCAAGCCAAAAACTCAGTCACTACCCGAGCCAAAACCTCGCCAAAAATTCGACTATTCTCTGTATGGTAAGTTCATGCACCAATCACAGCTCCCGTCACTCAGGCTGGCAGAGAGTCTCAAGCGATAACGTTACAGTGCTACTTTGCAGATCGGCAACGCGACTGGCATCGGAATTGTACATCCACAGTCTTCCATTGACACGTTCTGACCACTTCTAGGTCTTTGAATTTCGCGCAGAATGTCGGTAGCCTTGTACTACGTTTAGTACTTACCTTCCCTTGAAGTTCCAGAGCACCAAGCGTACTAGTATCCGGTGCCAGCGCGACTCGGATGAACGCGCTAGTGGCGTGAAATGGACAAGACATTAACCCTGATTATTCAATGTCTAACCGTTGCCTCGTGTATGGCCAGTATAAAGGGACTGGGCCCACACTCTATCCCCCACGACCTCTCAGTCAGTCACATCCGTCCTTTCAAACCGTCCACTGGCACCTGCCCCGCATGCGCTTGATCCTCGCAACTGCAGTCGCTGCACTTCCTGCCTTGGTCGCAGCAGTACCCCACCCTGTTACGCCGAAGATTGGTGCTTCCATCCCTATCCCTATCGCGAAACGCGGGAGCTTTGTCAACGGTGACAACAGTGTAAACATCGACGCGCTCAAGTCTGAAGTTACTGCTGTTCGAGCGTGCGTATTCATCCTTTGTCCGGCTTGTAATTCAGTTGAGCAAGAGTAATCAGTAATGTTCTTCGTGGTTTTGCCAACTACGAGAAGAACACTGGTTCCCCACATCCCGGTGAAGTACAAGGAGCCCATAAGCGTGCGACAGGCGCCGAGCCCTTGACTGCCGATGGCAATAGGCTTTGGTATGGTTCCATATCTGCTGGAACACCTCCGGTGACGTTTACTGGTAAGCATTATTTGGCCTTCCTATGAAATGCATCTCATTTTGCTTGGACAGTTGACTTTGATACCGGCTCGAGGTATTTGTCTGTTCTGCCGCACAATGTGGCTCTCCTTTTGAACTCGTCCACAGTGACCTTTTCTTGCCGGGTCCTCATTGTACTTCAAATTGTCAAGGTCATACAATCTACGACCCTAGTGCTTCTTCGACATCTTCCGACTCGGGAGAGAGCTTTAGTCACCAATATGGAGACGGGTCCACTGTTTCTGGTGAAGTGTACTCAGACACAGTTTCCATTGCCGGGCTCACGGTATGTACAACTTGAATGTCCGTTCTCACCTTGTCCCATCTGACAGATGCGTAGGCAACGGACCAGACGCTCGGTGTCGCTTCGAACTATTCGTCTGGATTCGATATTTCACAGTTTCCTCCGGATGGTTTGATGGGGATGGCTTTCAAGGAGATCTCTGGGTATAATGCGAGCTCCGTCTTCGAGACTCTTGTTAGTCAAGGTCAGACAGATCAGGCGGTGTTTTCATTTAAACTCGCTGCCTCTGGGTCTCAATTGTACCTCGGTGGTGTGGACTCATCCATGTATACTGGGGGCTTCACCTATGTTCCTGTCACCACGGTGGTGAGTTGGATACGCGATTGTGTTGCAGCAGACCCTGATGCTTTCTGTCCAGGGTTACTGGGAGGTTAATATGGATGCAATTTCTAGCAATGGAACCACCATTCTGAGCAACATCGATACCATCATTGACACTGGCAGTTCACTCGTTGTCGGCACTCCCTCGCAAGTCGCATCTCTGTACCAAGCACTCGGTGGTACCGATGCATCAAGCACGGCAGGCCAAGGTTACTATACCTGTATGTTTGCAGTCGTTTTCATATTTGTTCCTCCGTTAACACTTCACACTCCGTAGTCCCGTGTAGTTCCTTCCCTAGCATCAGCTTTGTATTTGGCGGCACATCGTTTGAGCTTTCTGCCAATTCCCTCAACCTTGGCCCTGTCTCCTCTGGCTCGTCTGACTGCGTGAGCGGCATCATCGGACAAGATACGGGTAGCTGTGAGTATTTGACACTTTGTCGGGATTTCACGATCGAGGCGACAACTTGAACTAATCACCGCGCCTTCAAACAGCGTTCTGGATTGTCGGGGATGTTTTCCTTACTAATGTCTACACCACGTTCGACGTCGGCAACACTCGAGTTGGATTTGCTCAATTGGCTTGAACGACTCGTACCTGCGTTAATTGTAACGAGTTTCTTGTGATCTTGGGCATCCGGGTGAGTGTTAAGCTGCTAGCAGTGAAATGTCATTCATCACCATTGTACTCACCGGGCATTGTTAGTGACATGCTCACCGACCATGCCGAGGCGTGAAGTGTAGAGATGGGACGAGCGGGTCTAGTGGGACGTCGTGTTCGCTTACGTACAGGATCTGGACGTTAATACCATGCCATTGCCAGTGGACCACAGCAACTTGGATCGTCGGTAGTCTCGTTTTGGTCTTCGCCTCGGACAGCCTCCGAGTTGGAGCTTCGTTTCAAGAAGTGGATTCAGAAGAATCAAACGTCAGCCCGACCGAAACGGATGGTTCGAGGCTAGATTACCGGGATGGTATCATTGGTAACTCACCAACTTGAAGGAGCGACTCGGAGCTCCATGTTGTATTTTAATATCTATCCAAGTTGAACTTCCACCTGCGAGGGCTGTGTATCAAACTCCCAGCTAATCTGATCACGTCGGTCCAAACTACATAGAATATTAGCGAAATGATCCAATGAAACTGGCAACCCACACTTGCTCGATGGAATTCGATGCAGGCAGGGATCCGGAGAGTCAGGCCCATGGTACGTGGCCGGGGTATCATCAGGCACCTGGCAACACCTAACCAAAGAATAGGTTCAACATGCGAGTCCGCTCTCGCTGTCCGTAGGGCAAAACCCTGTGATGACATGGTGGAGACGACGGACAATCATGGAGTCTTCTGAGAGGTTTGCCGGTCGATGCCGAGATCAGCTGAGGGTGACTCCTGCAGAATTTTATTTCGGACACAGGCCAGCGCTCTGGCAATACCATGGACACAGAAGCAGCGCTTCGTAAGCAGAAACTGAATGCTTGTCGTTGCTCTAGATAAAAGACCAATGGGTATATCTAACTTGTGAATTGCCGACAGCCTGAGAGGGAAGCACTCACAGAATGCCGCTTCAGAACAGAAAATATCTCGCAATATACCACGGATGATCAATGAGGGCCGAAAGACGCTGTCATCATGACAGTGCTCGCCGCACTGCTCAGGCTGGCAGATACGTACATAGACATACATCAAGAGATGATCATACGGGCACTTTCCTCATTGTGTTAGATACTCGGGAAAACCGCAAAGAAATTCATGGATTAACCAAAACTATAAGCAGATTATTTCGAATAGTATAGGAGATAACAAGTTTGAATTAGAAGCACGGTTGGTCAATTATCCTCAGTTACATTCAAAAATGATGGGAAGCATGTCGTTGTCGGCCCTTAGGGATGGTCAAAAGCTGGAACATCAAAGATGCTCAACGGGTTGGCTCAACAATTATTATTTAAATCTTTATGCCAACAATGGTCAGCTATGGCGAAGTCACCTCCCTCGTTGTCTCCCAGGATGGCAGTTGGATTGTCCACAGAACGCAGAACGCAGAACGGGCTGGCAATTATTTGGGATACGTTGACCCACAAACTTGTTGCCAGGATCAATACCCATATAGGCTATGTGCAGACAGTCGACGTGTCGCTCGATATGACGAGACTCGCCACAGGATCGTTGGACAAGACAACAAAGATGTTGTTGATCGACACTAGCTCAGGACAAATCCTTGACAAAGCCGGCTTCTGCATTCAAATCATCGTCAACATTCAAGGAGCTTGCTTCTTCTATGACAAACAAACCGTCGCAAACTACTACCGATTCACAAGAATCTCACACTTGGGATAATACTAGTAGCGCCTCCTTTTTCCCACATCCTCGAGGATACTTCAATCTACAACTTAAACCCATCTCCAGCGAGCAAGCGATTACAAGAGCTCTGCTTGCGTGCACACAATGCCTCCATCAACTTTGCAAACATCGTACATGCAGAAACCTTGATTTTGGCCATCATCAAGCAGGCTATCCGCGATTTACCACATGTCCTCATCGACACCTCCTCTGCTCGTCTCGTCGACAGAGCTGAGCAGGTGGTTACATTCCGAGAATCTGAAATCTGCGAAGACCTCGTCTCAGCTATGACGACTCGTGTGGATCACAGTCGCGTTTAGCAATCCGTAGCGAGATATCACTGCTACGTGATGCTCTCGTACGAGTGGGAGAGCGATGAATACTTGCCAGTGAGAACTTGTCTGTCTATCAGCTCGACACTTCTCCCGCTAATGACCAACTACGAAAGTTCTGCCTGCTCGCACGGGCTGCTTGTTTCAAATGGGCATGGTCGGACACTTGCTGCATCGACAAGAAAGACCACGTGGTCTTGCAAGAATCGCTGGTTTCCATGTTCAAATAGTACCGCGGTTCAGCCTTGACGATCGTGTTCCTCCGAGGCGTTAGGTCCCCCTCAAAGCCCGGCGAGCTCCCCGCGAGCCTCTGGGACACCCGCACGTGGACATATCAAGAATATGTTGCTGCCATCGTTGTCCATTTCTACACCGAAGATTGGACCCCATACCTCAACCTGCCGATTTTCGACGATAACATGAACATCGTCGACCACAAAGCAGCGCCAGCTGTCATCGCGGAGATGGTAGGGGTAATTCGTATCTCTCTTGGGGAACGTGACTTGCCCGAACTCTGTCCGGGGTTCGATAATATACGGGAGAAACTCTGCTTGGCTTCTGCTCCCCAGACTACACTTGTCGAGGACGCTGCATACTCATTCCTTGGCATCTTCTCTGTTGCCATGCCAGTGATATATGGCGAGGAGGAGAGTACACTCGGTCGCGTGGGACTGGAAAATCCAGCAGCTACAATAGCTCTCTTCCTGCTCGCATCGCCATCTTCACCCAGCTGGCCACATCCCAACTTCCGTCACAACCAGCTGGAGCTTTTCATCCCCAAAATTACGCCTGTCTCTCGATCTTGACCTCGTCACGAGCCCATACCGTGACACTGGCAACCGACTCGGCGAACTTGCTTCCACCGTGGTTCGCAGCTGATCGGCTGAAGCGTCCGTGCATCGTTTTTCCCGCTTGGTCTCTTTCAGTCTCTCCATTCCATTCCAGTCCATCCCATTTCTACCGCGCGGAGACAATCATGATCACTTTAAGGACTGTGGATATCTGGACGACGGAGGACCTCTCTGGGATGACACACGAAGATGAACAAGTTGAACTTGTGTATGTTTCATCGCGCCGGAGTGGAAAGGGCCACCGTCACAATATCACGCCACCGATCGCTGCCGCTTCCCGCCGAAACCTAGTGCTCTTTCACCAACCAAAACCAATGGATAAACGTACACGGCGAGCGTTGCGGCTCCGAGTCATGGCTCGACTTCGACACCCGTTTGGTGCTCTGTTGCGAGTCCAAGTAGACTCGGACAGGGATGCGCCTTGGCTTTTGGACCATCTTATCGACCAGCCTATGTGCGTACTCTCGAGGCGTCACGGTCGTAACTGTTCATTGTCCATAGTAGTTCAAGTTCTCCGAGCATGCCGCGGCGGCGCCAGATATCATTAGCCCGGGCCTGGATTGCCAGTGAGCCAACGTAAAGTAGCGTCAGCACTATCGCGCCCCCACCTCGGCGCAAAGAAAAGAAAAAAAGCGAGTCAATCACTGGCATTTCTGGAATTTCAAGTTACCTGGCACGGCATAGCACCGACTCGTCGGATTCCAAGCTCTTCGTGTTTTATCGTTTTTGTGTTGTGAACTTGAAGTCAGAGTGCCGAGTTTTGGGGCCTTCTTAAGCTACTTGCTACTAGTATCGTGATATGATGCAACTCATTCGGCGTGACTTGAAGATGGCAATCGATCTCCTGTGATACCTAGAACACGATGGGTCGGTCTGTTGCAAGACCGTGACCATGCATGGTTCGCGGCAGACCCTCAGGCTGTCACCGTCGCTGGCAATGGCCCGGGTACAACCCAAGGTCACGGTACGATTCCGAGTCATTAGGCATCGCACTGGGAAAGTAAAACGAAGCCTACAGCAACCCACATCGTGCGGTCTCAGCGTTCTTCAGTGACTCGGACCCACGAGCACACCGCAGCTGCGTAAACGTGACCATAAGCGATACCCATTAACCATAAACGTGCAAGACAGCACCAGCGAGAACGATACAACAGTCGTGTAAAAAAACTGTCACGGAAGGTACAGCCTGAGCAAAAAGGGTTACTCGAGCGAGCTCGGAAAAGAAAACACTGCGGAACAGGCACGAGGAAAAAGCATAGCATACCGACTGTGTATATCACCTACGAGTGGTAGTAGGTAAAGGGGGCGCTGGAGAGTTAAAAGTCGGAAAACCGCGAGGGAGGGAGGGAGGGGAGGGCGAAGAGGTACAAGCATGGGAGAGCTGAATGTATTCTATCGTCAAGGGAGAGCGTAACACCAACGTCGACAAGGCAAGACAGATTAGAATCTCCATCTCGAACATCATAGACGAGTCGAGAACGAGAGATAGAACCTAATATAAACGAACCCACAAAAAAAAAGGGGGGGAGAGGAAGGAAGGGGAAAAGTTGAACGTGACGTTCACTCGACCAATAAACTGGACCGCGCACTGTGGTACACGGTACCGCCATTGGTGGAAAGCGTGGACGTGCTGTCTTGACTCATATTTCTTCCACAAGGTTCGTGAGACGTTTTCCGGAACGTTGCGACGTGGTTCTTATTCTCCTTCATGTGGAGTTGAAGAGGGATGCGTACTTCATCTTGGATCTCCACCTCGTCGAACCACCCGTATACGTGCCATCCAGATGCTCGCTTTCCGCGACCTCCGTCCATATCGAGTCCTCCCGCGTGGGGTCCCAAACTAGCAGGCGAAGCAGGTCTCTGTTCGGGATCTTCGAGCTCCAGCCGATAAAGTGACGCTGGTGAGGATGGGGGAATCGGTGATGGGCTCGGAGTCGGTAGTTGAGTTTGCATCTGGTTCTCGTGCTGGTTCTCCGTCGCCTTGGTGGTCTCAGCGATTGCGAACTCGCTGCTACCTCCTTCACTTGCTACAACAGTAGGCGCTAACCGAACCTTGAGAGGCATACAGAGCGTCCAATCTTCAGCTGGAGGTTCCTCCTCCGATTTTCCTCCGGCAGATGGCGACGTCGTGCAGATCTGGTTGCCTGGGGCGTCTATGGAGAAAGGAAGCGACAACGTCCAATCTGCGCACGCCTGGGCAGCGTTCGTACCGGATCCAGACGCCGAAGACAACAGAGGAGCCGAATGACGGCGTTCACGAGGAACCAATAACTCAGCACCACCGCTCGTGAATATGACCTCACTGGCGCTAGAAGGGGAATCGGGTTGACCGACAGCTGCTGCGCTCGACTTGCGTCTGAGCTTGCGTGAAGGACCAGGGTCGGTGTTAGCCTCCGCGTGAATCTGAACCCGCTTCGTAGCACCCAACGATGCGTGCGATTTCGACCTCGAGGTGAGCAGAAGAATGCTCTTGGCTCGGCGCGCACGACCATTGTCTGCAGCTTCGATGACGCTGATACTTGTGGGTCGCTTCAGAGAGCCCGATTTTATCTTCTCTCTAGAGGGCGAGACTGAAGGGGAAGAACGGTCCTTGGATAGCCTCGGGGATGCAGGAGGGCTGGGAAGCACGGCACGAACAGTATTGACCCAGCTAAGCCGGGAAGGCAATCGTAACCCTCCAGGAGGTGAAGGCGGTGTCCCGACGGTCATACCCAGCGGAGCAGAGCTGGGTGAACACGAACGTGACGATATTGGCAACGGCGGAGACATTTTCATCGTTGATTTTTTGCTTAGGAGAGGCGGGAGGGGAGGAACTGGAGGAACGAACGAAGGCACGGCAGGTAAGGGACCAGTCGGTGGCGGCCTAGGGAGAGGAGGCAATACCATTGTTCGCGAAAGAGACCGTGGACGCTGCCTAGGCGAACCCGTAGGGCACACAGTAACAGCCTTTGGAGGTGGATTGAGATCAGAGGGAGTCTGTGATCTGGGGGGAGATGAGTTTTGACCGTGTGGGAAGGCGACGCGAGCCAACGATTGAGGCGCAGGGGAAGTGAGAGATGGAGTTTGGGGGCGAGACGTCGCCGGGGTCGTGGCGGGGGACTCATAAACGACGGCGTTGGTACTTGACGGCGGCATAACGATCGATCGATCTTCAAGCTCGGAACGCTTGCTTGATTCGTTCTCGTTTACGGTACGAGGCAACTTTGTTTGACTTCCAAATGTTGAGGCTCGAGGCGTCGGATCATCGTCGGAACTATCTGTTTCGCCGACGGACAGGGAATCACGGTTAGAAGTAGCCGTGCTTTTTCCAGAGCTTCGAGTTAGCCTCCGCTGGCACCAAATCTCAGGCTGAGGCTCGTTCGTGCTGTCATCGGTAACAACGATGACACTAACAGCTGATTGGTTGCTAACCATGCCTTGAACCCGGGTTCTAGTACCGTAAGAAGCCGAGCCAGCCGGGGGGCTGCGTGGCTCAGGAAACATCAACGGAGATGAAGCGCCAGCCCTGACTGAGTGAGAGTTCTGATTGGAACAGGACTCATCCGAGAAGAAACCATCTCTTGACATAACCTGGAAAAGCCGTTCATGCGCAGGCAGCAAAGAACCCAAACTCGACGTGGAGGCCGCCGCAAGTGACATAATCGAATCCATGGAGTTGTCCTTGAGCTCAGGCTCCTGCAACGAATTGAATTCAGACGTTAACTGAGGTTACACGTACGCATATACGAGCAAGGAAGACTGGGAGATGCTTACAACATGGGTACGCGCGTCCTCTGAATCATCTCTCACAGTGCGGTTTTTACGCGGCGAACGGGAAAACGGCCATACTATCATCTTCCGCGAGGTCTCGGTACCGTCATCAGGCGGTTTCTCTGCTGAAGAATCTTCGTAATGTCCCGGGGAGAGTGGAGGACGTGCAAAGATACGTTGGAACGAAGACGGGCGGGGTTTGGGGGTATTTTCAGAAACGACAGGAATATTAACGAATGACTGTGCGAGGGGAGGGTTAGCGATGTCAAGGGACTCGCTGACCAGGTGGCTGAACTCCTTCATGGAAAGAGTGACCTTTCTTGTCCTGGTCATGG
>JBBPRG010000686.1:0-10013 GCA_038092895.1 Chalciporus pseudorubinellus
AGGAAAACCGCAATCGCAGAGAGCGTCAACTGACTCGTGGACCCAGTCGGCATGGGTGGACAGTACACAGTCCTCGGCGTGACAGGTAATCCAAAAGACGAGCCCGCATGGCCGTTTTTGAGCAACAAGCAAGCACAGGAGTGAGATAGTGGCGTACGTATGTACTACATATAGATCAGTAGACACTGCCAGTGGTATCGTTGGCATAGATATACTATAAAACTGGTATTTTCCTCCGACATGGCAAGCAAACGACAGCCTCATTGAGAGAATTCTGTCCGATGTTACGCGTAGTTGGCTTTGATGATATCCGCGAGTTGCTCAGCGGCAGCAGCAACGAAGGTGGTGACCATTAGTCTCCGAAATATGGAACCAGCAACTTCAACTCGAGCTTGGGGTATTCTACTTAGTATACATATAGACGCATCACGACTCTGAGACCGATCATGGCTCCCCTGCGCTCATCCTGAAGTCCACTGGCACGGCACGGTCCCGTTTATCGTATTATCTCTCCTGCAAGACGGAGGGCAACACTTGTACGAGCATGACGGAGAGTCGTTTTCCTGGGTCTTGGTGTGGATCGCCTTTCCGACGCTGACAATGTAGACTTTTTATTTGGTTCCGCCCAGGAAAGAGCCCTCTCTGAAGGACACTGCAGAGAGCTTAACGATTTTCCAGATAAGTCCTACAGACTTGCTGGAGGACACGAAGGGTGCGTGAAGCCGATCTATTCGTTCTCAGCGACCATTGATGCGGAAACGGTGAGTAAACAGTGGAAGGGTATTCACCTCGCCTGTCGTACTACTACACACACACGGCCACTACAGTCCACGTCATACTAAACAGAACTTGACCATAGGCAAGCACCAAACTCTTGAACGATCAAATTTCCATTGAGATCAACTTGGAGTGGCCGATACTAGTAGGACTACTCATGGAAGATTTCCACAACAAAGAGCCTGAGCAATTTGGGGGACTCCGAGTCCTAAATACTCTGTCGGATAGTACGTGCTTCAATTTAGATTCCTCTGCTTCAAGTTTCAATTGTTTATCGTACGACTGATAGGTTCAAGTTTAGGATCAGATGACAACAGCCAACGCGAGGAGAGTGAGAAAATTATCAGCGACGTTTCTACCACCGTACGCGAGCAGGTGTTATCTCCTTTGTTCGACCCACTGGATCACCATACTGACGATAGTACTCGCAGGACTTCAGCAGGGCTCTTGCCATTGAAGTTCGTATGCTCTTAGGGCGAGGTTGACAAGGTGCGTGAGGAGCGACGCATCATCCAGCAGTAAGTACTCGCCGCAATGTCCACCTAGCAGAGTTCGGATACACATCCCTGCCCAGCGAGCTGGAATACCTCATGACAATGGAGTCCAAGTATGGCCTAGGCAGAGAGTTTGATTATCAGCATGACGGACTCGGAGAGTATGGATGGTCTCTTGTCCTGCTACGCTCCGGAGCGCTGCTCACAACCTCATAACAGGACACCTTTACCAATGGCACCCCCACCTGAGGCTCACCGCCCAGCTTGGCGTACCGTTTCACAGCGACAACCACGCCGCATTCGCAAACAAAGGCAAGATGCGCCTCCTGATTCAGTTCCAGAACCTACGGAAGCCAATTCATGGACCTCGCAGCGTGAGTTTGTCCTGTTATTCTACGTATCCGTGGCCCCCAACATCTCCGTCTTGCAACGATCACTCCATGGAATCTCTCACCACCATCCGTCGAGCCAATTCTGCTTCAAGTTGCTTCTGAGTGCGAAAGTCCTGGCTTGGTTGGGGATACATGTGAGCGTAAGTTTACCCCATTGACCACATGCTACCCGACCTCGCTCGCCACGTGATTCATTGGGATGAATCCGGGCTCGGCGCAGACAACCTTGAAAAGGTTATGGCGCGATTCTCTCTCATGACACTATGATCGACCTTGGTCTCATGTATGACTGCGTTCATTATCTTCTTTTCACGAATCTTCTCCTGTACATCATATTGTGCCAATGACATCCCTGGACATCATTGTGTCACCATTCGTATGACCTCAACCTCATTCTTCATTGTTTCGTGCCCCAGATGAAACTGGCAACAGCAGCAAGGTGGCTGTGGAGAAGTTAAATCGGAGATTGAAAGATTCATTGTGCAACCTTACATTTCTATGGCTTAAACTTCTCCTTGTTCTCAACTCACACCTGCATTAAACACAAAATGTCAGACCTGGATCAGCAAACCCGTGAAAAGGTGACTGCATTTGCCAATGCAGCATGGAAGAACCCCCATGGTTTTCACTGCACCATGACTGTCAACAAGGGCAATGTCATGAAGACCATCAACTACATCGACCTGGGTGTTCATCTATCTGCCATCAACTACATCTGCAAGAACATAGATAGCCCAAAGATCTTTGAGCAACAGGAGTATAAAGAAATCCTAGAACTTTTGGAGACACATGCAGATTACAAACAGGGTGCCTATGTTATAGGCCAACCAGGCATTGGTAAGCAACCTTGAGCTCAGCTGGGTGTGCATCTCACAATTGCAACAGGCAAGACATATTTCCTCATCTACATCCTCCTTGCACGTCTCAGCAAACATAAGCCTGTTGCATTCCAAATTTCGAATGCCGACTATGTGTTCTTCTCTGACTCAGATACAGTTTCTTTTCATACACTCAAGGATGACCAACCACTCCAGGTCTCAGGTGTAATGGCCCTCAGTGATTCAAGTTTATCTGTCCTGTTCCCTCCTCCTATCTTTTTCACTCCAATGGCACAAGTTATCCAGGTGACATCACCGAAAGCTAGTCGCTGGAAAGAATGGAGCAAGCAGAAGAAGGCAGAATGCTGTGTAATGAACATATGGAATGAACAAGAGATTGAAGACCTTGCGTAAGTTGGTTTTCCTTTCCACTTCCCACTGATGATCTCTGAGCTTCCATCAGTGATCTTCTTGAAATGGATGCAGGTCGCATGACCAGGCTAGGAACCAAGTGGGGTTATATTCCTAGGATGTTGCTGAATTTCATGGGAAAGACCGACCTCTTTATCGAAGACAAAATCCACTCTGCTGTCAACCAGGCAGTGGCCACTACTTCGAGCTTCCTTCCAGCAATCCATGATCTTGATGCAGCAGAAAGTGGCCCATCCATGATCTTCCATGTTGTGCCAAACCAACACATCAATTCCACTGTCTATCGCTCATTTTCTCCCATCGTTAAAGTGGCCACACGAGCGATTCAAGAGAGTTTAGCTGCCACTCTTCAGTGGAAAGGACAGGAAGTACAGATTGCATTCATCCAAGCTATGCGAGCTTGGCCTGGAACCTGCAGTAGTGTTGGGAACATCTTCGAGAACTGGTTCCACTCCATCCTCATCTCCGGAAAAGCCATACCCATCAAGTGGCATGGTGGTGGAAGCCGCCTACCTGCCACCATTCAAACACCAACCAAATTGGCTGCATCCACCAAAGACGAACTCAACACAATACCTCTCCCCCTTTATTGGTTACCTCCGACCCAGAACTTTGCTGGCATTGACAGTGTCATCATCACAGGAAAAGAAGTCTTCGCCTTTCAAATCACGCTGAGTCCCAAACACCCATCATCACCGCAGCTAGGTTTGGACTTGTTACGAGACCGTCTGACAGGAGAGAGGAAGAATTTCAAGTTTCGGATGGTGTTTATCGGCATGGAGAATGATATGGTTGCTGAAGCCTCGAAGCAATGGAAAACCGAGCTGACCAACGGCCCACCAACCAAACGGGTAGCCGTACCTGTTGGGTGGTATGCCGTGGACCCCATCAAAAGCGGTATCGAATACAAGGTATGCATGTTATGCTGTCATTTGGTCCTTTGTTCTTCTGACTTCGTTATCCGTCTGAATAGTACATTAAGAATGATTCTGCTACAGACAAAGACGATGGAGAAGACCGTGACAACAGCCTTTAAGGCGAGAATGAAGTTGAACCTGAAGATGATGACGAAGGTGATGACGAAGACGATGAAGAACTTGTGACAACAAAGTTTAGCCAGAGGATCAATCCGCTCGTCTGTTACACCACTTTCCATCACCAGGACTCTGGGGATTGTCCGTAATGTTGGCCCGTGCTGTAGAATCGATTCATCTACAGTACTTAAAATTGAACACTGGTATCTTGATGACCAGTTGCGACGGTTGCGATCAATTGGGGGATTGAATGTGGTCCTTCTGGCTATTCCGAGCACCATGGTCGTTCCCCCATCTATTCCGAAACGGCGACGGAAGGGTACCTCCAGGGGCTCGAACAAGAGGTCCTTCGAGAGGTTCGACAGAACGTACATCAACTCACTGCAGGGTGGCCGACGCCGAACACGACCGAAGCCCAGTCGATCATGGGTATTGGGTAAGTTCCGTCGAGTCCACCACACCCTCGTGCGGCTCACTAGTTACCAGGTGATCCTTCTCGCCCACCGTACCTGCCTAAGCATTGAGCAGCCCTTTGACAAACATCCCCCTCATTTCAGTCAGGCTGGTACTCTACCCTCTGCTATCACCTTTTCGTACCTTCTCAGGTTTCTGGTCGCTAATGTCATCCCGATCCATGGATTATCCCTCTCCACGCGGCGTGCTGGCAAGTTGTCGCTCCTCTCCTTTGCTGTCGTTCTCTTGCTGATGATAGAACGTTTTGCATACTGCAGCGATGGTGGAGCCCTTCTGGCATTGAGGAACACGAACGTACGTTAGTCATCTTTATCGCTTGCATTTCTCATGTTATCAATGACTTGTGCAGCGCCCTCTGTGGATGAAAAGCAGCCGAATGCTGGCGCAGAGCCATTCTACCACCTTGAAAGGTGAGTTCAAGTTCCTGTCTACCATTCATATTCCATCTCATCAACCCCCAGTCGGATTGAAACGCTCGACAAGCAGGTAAGCATTGACCCACTCTTACCACGTCGAATGTCTCTAAAGTCCCGTCGTCTAGCTTCATGATTTTGAAAGTGCATCCCGCGAATTGGGATGATCGGTTGGGATAGTCTCGTCCGCATTCAGGCTACAAGAACGACTTGGGAAGATCTTGTTCTTGTTTCGTGAAAACGCTACTTGTCTGTTCCCTCGCAAAATTTCCCGGAAACCCCACGAAGTGCTCGTCAACCCGAATCTGATGGAGCGACGGCAAGAGTGAGCCTTCCCGTTCTTCCCATCGCTAGCTTTGATTCCAATATGCCCTACATTGCCAGACCAGTTCCGAACTCCGGCAGTCCAGCGCTATGTCCACGACCTGACCATCGAGATAAGCGGCTATCTCGATGGTATCACTGGAGCGCTGAACATCTTCATCGGATTTGGTAAGCCCAGATGGTCGAGTCTTAGACTGCTCTCTCATGGCCCATGCAGGCATACCGACCATTTGGTTCCAGCAGCAACATGCTGTAAAGAACTTGCTGAACGTCTCGACGTTGTCGATTGTCTTCGGCGCAGTAGACCCCTCGTTTCTCACGTGCTCGAGTAAGATGACAGGCACTGCCCTTGCTCGCCGTGTGAACATGTTCTGGATGGCATCGTTGGTGTTCAGTATTGGAAGAGGAGTAAATGGCCTCCTGGGTCTGACCTGGAAGCAATCAATCTAGTGAGATTTCTCGTAGATTTCGCTATCACACTTCTGAATGAGCGATCGGTAGCCGCTCATCTTTACCTAGAGTTCCGTGGTGGCTGCTCGTTTGGATGAAAGGATGATCGCCACTTGTGTTCCTGGTCACTACCATTGCGTGCTTTTTCGCTGGTGTCGTACTCTTTATGTATTCTTCCCGACAGGTAGGCTCCATTTTGTTGTTCTCTTCTTGGTGACTACATTTCATACTTTCAGCATCCAATCACCTCAGCGTTCGTAGTTGGCCTGACGGTATGTCTATCCACCATTGTTGCGATGTGAACATCGTCATCATCTACAATTTCAGTTAGTTGCGTCCTCGGGCCTTATCTTCATTTCTGACTGGTTTGTGTTAGAACGTTGGAGGTATGTGTATCAAAAGGATCAAAAGTGGCTCGAAGAGGTCACCTACGAAACCCTCGACGAAGCGGCTGAGCTCGGCATTGCCATGAAATGGTGCAGTCAACGTATCGCAGCGACACCTGACTCCTTCAATCGCCTGCTCACTCGAGTGTCCGAAGCACGGGAGACAAACCTTGGGACTCAATCCACCCCTTCCATGAACGCTATCTCGACTGAAAATCCCAGTTCTTCTGGTTGTTCTAAAACCGACACGGTGAGTCTGGGTGTCCGTGATCCAAAGCAACGCTTCCAGAACGCCGTCCGGGCGGTGATTAAACTTCAGAAGACCACCAGTAAACGACCCATACTGGTACGACCGGGACTCCCGCGCAATAACTCGTGGTAGCAACCCATGCCTAAACCTGACACGTCCGCGAGCCCTCTTCCGGATCCAGGCGTCTTGGCACTTCGCGGGTCCCGCGTGACGAAAGTCATCGAAGAACTCAAGCGCTTGGAGCTGTTAGAGGAGCTCTTTCCTCATCGAGCACTCATACGTCACATTCAATTTTCACCGAATGGCAAATACTTGGCCACGTCTGGGTAGGTTTGGGCTTTTGACATTTGTCACATGCTCACAGGCGAGTTGATGGTGTGAGCTTTTTTTTTTATAGCTGGGACCGGACTGCGATGATCTTTCGTGTTGGAGTGCGTGTCCGACATCCCTGTCGTGGCCATGAAAGGAATTGGAGCTGGTGCATGCACGCGTTCCTTCACGAGACGGTTTTCTCCCTTTTTCCAATCGCAAAAATCCACGTCAAGATTTAAAGGTCGACACATCGTGTCAGAAAATCCTGAATGCTCTGGGTGCTCCATTCTTGTCTAGTACGTGAACCATGATAATTATTAATAGTGCTTGTACAATAGAATGGGTGTACGCGAACATCCCTTGGCGGACTGAAGGAGTAAGCTCGATCATTTCTCCCCGTGCCGGTTGTCAGCTGCTGCGTTCCATCAACTTGAACTGTCCACGACGACACAGTCGATAGGGTTCGAAAGGTCGTCATTTGGCATGGCCAGTGGCAACCCAGCTGAGCTCTTGAACCTACTCCCACGAAGTTCTTGCGGTCCTGGTGTTGTTCACATTATCATGGGAACGACGAGCGTGTCTTCTTCTCAAGGTCAGCTGGTTTGCTGCTAACCTAAAATGGCCCCTATATACACCACCCGAGTCCCACACAGGCATTTCTCTTTACTGCAAGCACCGACTTGAAGCTTCAGGTAGGCAACATCGACCAACGATTCCCGTTTTCATTCAGAAGTGCATTACTAGGGAGCTGAACGATGCCTGGAACAACTTTACCCCCCTTCCCGGCTGATGTCCGCACGCATCCACTTCGTGTGATTGACTTTGCGCTTCTGCAAGCAGGCGACCCTACTGAAGTCGAGCGCCTCTGGGAGGCTGCAACCACTCTTGGGTTTTGGTAGTAAGTGTCCTTTCCCGCCAATAACTCGTACAATCAGATGTGCACTTTGCACCACTCGACTATCCAAACTGATACTCTAACTTCCTAGTCTCAAGAACCACGGTGCCGACAAGGAGGTGAACAACATGTTTGATATGGGAGCCGCGACGATGGCTCTGCCCCTCGAAGATAAGATGGAATTCGAGCAAGGCGACGAGGGGCGTTCGTTCGGGTACGCGCTGAGGCTTGTCATTGCTCGTCGTGTAATCTCACCAGCTTTATCAGATATAAGAAGGCAGGAGCAAATGCTGTGGATGCGAGCGGGTGAGTACTGAATGACGCTCATTCCTCATCAAGTAATGAAGATACCGTCAGTCAATTGGACGCTGTCGAGTTCATCAACGTTTCAAAGGACGATGCTCTTGCGTTCCCAAACGTCGTTCACAGGACGTACCCAGCTCCTACTACCGCGGCAATCCCTACCGCCGTGGCACCATTTGTTCGCAAGGCCCTCGATGTCAACTACGCGGTTCTTCGTATTTTCAACGACAAACTAGGTTTACCCGGAGGGACACTTCAGCAGCTACACTCCCATGAGGAGCACAGTGGGAGCGAAGCTCGAGTGATTAGGGCTCCTCCTCTGTCCGGAAAGGCAGCTGCAGACACGGCCACGCTGGGAGCGCACACCGACTTTGGGTCTCTCGTGAGAGGATCAATCTAACTCAGACGGTACTAGAATTAACGAGTTCTCTCACTGGCAGTCATTCTTGCACAACAGGCTCGGCGGCCTTCAAGTTCTTCCTCCCGGTCACACGGAATGGTCATATATCAAGGTGAGTTCCGAAGGATTTGGTTCGCCTATCTCCGTTTACCCGCGGGATGCGCAGCCTCTTCCTGGTCATGCTATCTGTAACGTCGGAGATGCTCTCTCTGTCTTCAGTGGAGGTATCCTCCAATCCAACATCCATCGAGTAGTTCCTCCCCCGGGCGCTCAAGGCGAGTATGAACGTTGGTCCCTCGTGTTCTTCACCCGTCCAGGCAACTCCAAGGTTCTCCGTGCCCTCGTGGAAAGTAGCCCGATTATCGCAGAAGCGGTCCAGAAACGCTCTGACCGGAACTTCAACACGGGCCAGACGGCTGCCGAGTGGTTTTCCAGGCGAATTAAATACCAAAGAATCAATAACAGGAAGGTGCGTGGAAAGACTCCTGAGGATCAGGCACCTTCTCTTATATTGTTAACAGGGTCCAGAGACGTGGGCAGCTAGCAGAGGTACGGAACATACCCCGACGGTTGCGTGAGATCACTCGCACCCACGGCAGTCCGGACAAACCTGTGCTAGTGGGAGGGATCCCGTTTCCGACCGTCATGTAGGCTTCTCATTCGTGGCTCGTCTCTATATTGGGATGTTCTTGTCTGGTGGATTTAGATCCAGTGTACTGCATACCTGCAAGTATCATTGAGGCAAAGGGACTCTGAAAGCACGAAGACCAGCATGATGTCACTTTGCGATTCTAGTCTGCTACAAATCGAGCGACGACCCCAATGGTGTTAGGGGTTCTTCGTACTAGACAGGAACGGGGAAACCGGGCCACTTGGCGTAGAAGACGTTGAAACGCTGAGTTGACCTGCGATTGACTCACGTCAACTTGTGGGACTTAGATGTGGTATAGTTCTGCAATATCTCTGTGGAGACAGTGAGAACATGAAAATGAAACTCGGCAATGAACTCGTCGTAATCGGATGGTGCAGCATAGAACTCTAATCTAATCAGGGTAAGAGGAGAAAGAGTCGAGAAGTGGTGACGTACATTAATGGAAGAGCCTGTATTGAGAAAGGTTAGGGAAGAGACAAAATGAGATAGGAGTACACATCCGTCGAGCAAGCGAGCTGTATGAAAGTCAGCAGGGTGTATTCGAACTTGATGAACTTCTAGGCCAGGGCTTTTTCTTGTGGCCTGCGTGTCGCTGTGACTCTGCTCTCTAGGATTGCTCTTCCATTATCCATTATTGGTGGCGTTAATGAGAGGCACGTGAATGAAGTGGGCATATAGCTTGAACTGCCTCGATGAGGAGAATGCGGAATTGGGGATTCTCAGAGAGATGGGAAGCAAGGACACAGCCAGCGGAACCTTGGTGGAAGAATATATGCGCCGGACATTATGATCGCACAGGAGGGGGAATATATGTACCTCCATAGATCACGATAAAGTCATATTCGAAGCTCTCGATGTTGCGAGACACGAGCATAGTCTGACGAATTTTTGAGAACTTCATGATGCGTAGTGTGAATGCAGCCAGTGCTTGCATGTAAGTTGTGGCTGTGTGGATCGATTGGTCCTTCTTCCATCGCCCACACCGACAGCAATGGTGCCAGACAACGCACCTCCCTCCAAAGCCTCCCTTCTCAAGTGGTGGTCCCAGTTCACAAACGCCCAAAAATCCAAGAAATTTCCTGAATATAACAAACGTACGAGATCACTCTAATATTCAGTTCCACCTCCTCACTGGCTTGGCACTGCCCCCACTTCCAGCTCTCGCACACGAACATCATCCCGTCTTTGCTAAACCTCTTAAGGAGAG
>JBBPRG010000687.1:0-10011 GCA_038092895.1 Chalciporus pseudorubinellus
TCATTTTCTCGGCACTTCTTGCTTAACTTGGTAAGCAACTCCAAGTAAGACATCTGGTGAGTGGACTACTGAGCACCAGGGCTCATAACCTGTAGAATACTCTAGTAAGTAGTCACTGTATTAGTAGCATGGTACTAACCTGTAGAATACTCTAGTAAGTAGTCACTAAAGTAAAGCTACAGTAGGAAAGTTCGTAAACAGTAAGTGATTAGGTAAGCTACCCAAATAGGTAAGCTATGCAAAACTCCAACATCCCTTCCTGCCTTCAGCACTGATTTGTTTCAATTTTTCTTCAGCCATCTTTCGGGCTGCTTCTGCATCCTGAGCTAATTTCTCAGCTGCTTTGGCTGCTTCCTCCGCTCTCTGGAGCTGCTCTGCAAAGGAGCCGGTAAGCTCGAGCCCACTTTTTTTTTTTTTTCATACCTTTCAAGTGGTCATTTTCACTCCGAAGTTGACCATTTTGCTCTTGCAGGACTTGTTTTGTCACTGTGCGAGCCCCAGTTGCTGCAGGTGATCCTTGGTTGTTCCGGGATGTCCTTGTAGTGGATTGCTTGCCTATCAGCGACGGATCTAATTGTCCATTGGTTTGATCTGTGGCACCTTGAGGATGACCATTCTCAATTATCGTGAGTGATGTCATTCTTTCGGTGTGCTGTGAGGCGGGAGCAGGAAGGAGGTGATGGCAGCACACAGAGCTCGACGGAACTTGATCTTTTTAAGTCTCAAAAAATGTATTTGTTATTATGTACGGTATCTTCAATCCACCCGCTTCGCTGATTCAAGTTGCTGCTGATTAACACATTGGTTTCCCCCTCCCTCGGATATGAGAATGCCCCCGACAAAGTCTCCACCCAGGAAGAAACTTTGTCGCTGCTGTGGCCAGATGGTCAGCATTCGAACCGAGCTCAACCATCGCCTTTTGATGGCCCGTCCTCATATCAAAGCCAATTCACCTTATCTTCGAAGAGTTCTTGCCACGAGCAAGTCTAAGCACACATCTACTGCCAGTTTACCTTTACCTCAGGCTTCCCTTGAAGACTTCTCTGACCATCCTTTCAATGATCTTCCAGCTCCGAGCCCAGAGCCAGACCAACCAAATCCAGATATACCCATCCATCAGCATAATCCAAATGCCGACACCCCCGAAAATCCACTCCCGGGCCAGATCCCACTTGCAAATCACTTGATTGCACTTGGGGATATTCTAGCTGATACCCATCATGCTGCTGTTGAGGCAGCATTGGCGAGCACTCTCTTATCTCATCAGCGAGTGCTTGCAGAAATTGAGGCTGAAGATGTGGTGGACTCGGATACAGAACAAGATGCTCCAAATTCAGGATCAGCCGAAGAAAGTGAGAATGAGATGGGGTGGGAAAGCGAGGAGAGTGCTGCCAGTGATGATAGCATGAGTGATCCTGCAGAGGAGTTTCTCGGTGAAGGTGTTGAACATGCGCTTCTTGAGATTGGTAAGCTCTGTGTTCATGTACACCAAGTGTTGCTTTTCTGATTAAATGGTGTATAGGACAAAGTGGACTTACCGAGCACGACAAATCTCTTCTCCGTGTATTTGCCTACAAAGTCATGACACACTGCAATGAAAAGTCCTTCGAAGCACTCCGTTACACATTTCCTCATGAGCAATTACCAACTCTAAAGAAACTCAGATCACGAGTCAAGTTCCTCTCCGGAATCGAGTCAATCCGATATGACTGCTGTCGAAATTCTTGCTGTGCTTTTCTCGGCCCTTTCGAAGATCTCGACACCTGTCCTTTCTGTCACCAGCCACGTCGTGACTCCACTGGCAAATCCATCAAAACCTTTACATACATCCCTGTGATACCTCGTCTAGTTGCCTACCTTGGAGATCCCGAGATGGCTCAAAAGATGAGGTATCGAGCATTCGAGCACAGCCATCAACCTGGCAAGATTGCAGATGTGTTTGACGGTCTCGCATACCGTGAGCTGCTCCATAGAAAGGTCGTGGTCAATAAGACTGAGCTCGGTCATTCCCATTTCAGCGATCCTCGTGACATAGCCCTTGGATTATCCACTGATGGATTCTGTCCATTTCGTCGTCGCAGAACAAGCACATGGCCCCTAATCCTGTACAATTACAACTTGCCACCCGAGATCCGCTTTCACACAAAGCATATCATCTGTGCCGGGGTCATTCCTGGCCCATCGAAACCCAAAGATGTGGACTCATTCTTATGGCCGCTCGTCGAAGAGTTCCTCAAGCTTGCTGCAGGAGTACAAGCTTTCGACGCGCTCACAGCCACGTTGTTCGCCTTACATGGATATCTTATCATCGTGGCTGGCGACATTCCCGCAATCTCAATGTTGATGAAAATGAAGGGTCATAACGGCTTCTCGCCCTGTCGCATGTGCAAGATCACAGCAGTTCGTATTCCTGGCGGGCGAGGAAATACTCTGTATACACCGCTTTTCCGGGAGGGCAATCCGATCGATCCTCTTTCACTGCCAATGCGATCACACGAAGAGCTGCTTTTGCAAGCGCACGAGGTCCAGTCTGCAACGACAAGAGTCTCAGCAGAACATCTTGCTAAGCAGCACGGCATCAAGGGTGTACCCCTCCTCAGCTGTCTTTCCTCTCTTCGGTTTCCAACCTCGTTTCCATACGACTTCATGCACTTGATGTGGGAAAATGTGCTCCGGACTCTAATTTCACTGTGGACAGGCGAGTTCAAGGATCTTGGGCCTGGACGAGAGTTTTATGAGTTTGCGGATGGGGTCTGGACAGCTATTTGTGAAGCCACTGCAGCAGCAGGCTCGACTCTTCCAACTGCATACTGTACACGCCCCCCCAATCCTGATACGGAGCGCTCGTTGTGCAAAGCGGACACTTGGTCATTTTGGAGCCAGTATCTTGGTCCTGTTTTACTCCGTGATCGCTTCGCAAGACCCAAGTATTACAAGCACTTCATCAAGCTTGCCAAGATCATCCGGGTCTGTCTTCAGTTTGAACTTTCGGCTGGGGAGATTGAGGAGCTACGGGTAGGGTTGGCTTCATGGGTCGAAGAATATGAAGAGTTCGTTTGCCATCCATTTTTGCTCTCTGGTCGCGTGTGGTATAATTAACCTACCTGAACAGGATCTACTACCAACACAATCCCCATCGCCTTGCAACATGTACGCTCCCAATTCACGCACTGCTACATATTTCAGACAGCATCAAACAAACCGGCCCCGTCTGGACCTCATGGGCATTCCCCATGGAGCGCTTTTGTGGCCGTTTGCAACCCGCGATCACAAGCCGGAGGCGACCGGATGAAAGTCTCTCGCGATTCCTCAGTGATGAAGCTCAACTCAAGCAAGCAGCACTTGTCCACCACATGACGACTGAGCTTGCCTTAAAAAAACAGAGGACAGACTCGGACTGCATCTCGGGGGCATTAAAAGATCCTGCATGTATGTACCGGAGAGATACAGCACCAGCGTGAGTACTGACAGTGGTGCACTACCTAGATCCTACATGTGTACTACTGCCGCCACGCCGACCACTCACTGAGGCCGCACTCGACACTGCGCTCTTCATGAAGGTCCTGAAGGCACTTGCAACAAGGTTCGATGTCCCCATGGCCACAGTGAAACGTTATATCAAGTACGAGGCTGTCGAGCGGTGGGGAAAGGTTCGTCGGCTTGACGGAGGTGACACCATGGTGGCCGCGGGACTTGCACGTCTCCAGGCCGATTCTCGTGATGCAACATACATACGGGTATGTTTCTACAAGTTTCATTGTCGTTCAAGTCGTGGACTCACCTCTTGACACATACCATTGACCAGTATGAAGTTCTGGTGGATAGACACGCTCGCCAACGCGCCGTGACGCCCGTCTTTGTCAAGCAGACGTTCTATGGACGTCTCGAACATATATTTTGCGTCCGCGCTCCTGCGGAACGATCGCTCGGTCTCAGCTCCGTTACCACCATCTTTCTCGCCGCGATCGCACCCTGTGTCCTCGAGTCAACACCTACTCACCTTATGTCAATGGACATTCACCTCTATTCCACCACTGGCACATCTCTAGATGTCGTTGACATGATATGTGTTCAGTGTCTTGTCGGTCGGGTCCCGACTGTAGGAAAGTGGGCTATTGTTGACCGTAGTGGGAATCTTGCTCGTGCGGAGTTCGCAGATGAGTGATCCACACGCCGATACCATCCGGCTCACACATCCAGCCAAGGACCCTCAGGCTCGAGCTGTTGCCACCCGCCCACTGATACTGTTGCCTTGCCTTCAGAACCAAGTGAGTACTCATGTCGGATACACGTCCTGTTGCTCACCTACTGTTTTCATGGTCATAGAATCCATCCACAACATCCGTTTGTCATATAAACCTGATCCGGGCACGGGACAGATCATTCCCCCCTCACTGCATTTTCATTCTATAACTCAGTAAGTACTTCCTTCATGTACACGTCCTGTTGCTTACCTACCGTTTTCACGGTCGTAGAATGCATCCGCAACATTCGTTTGTCATAGAAAACCGATCCGGGCACACTATGAGACATTTCCCCCCTACCACATTTTCCTTCTATAACTCAGTAAGTACTCGCTTCGTGACCACGTCCTTTAGCTTCCCTACCATTTTCACGGTCGTAGAATGCGTCCGCAACATCCGTTTGTCATATAAAACTGATTCGAGCATGCTACAGAACATTTCCCCCCTTGCCATATTTTCCTTCTATAACTCAGTAAGTACTCGCTTCGTGGCCACGTCCTGTAGCTTACCTACCATTTTCACGGTCGTAGAATGCGTCCCCAACATCCGTTTGTCATAGAGAACCAAGCTGGGCACAATATGAGACATTCCACCCCTCGCACATTTTCCATCTATAACTCAGTAAGTAGTTCCTTCGGGTACACGTCCTGTTGCTTACATACTGTTTTCACGGTCGTAGAATCCATCCGCAACATCCCTTTGTCATAGAAAACCGATCCGGGCACGGTACAAACATTTCCCCCTCACCACATTTTCCATCTGTGACTGAGTAAGTACTCGCTTTGGGTACACAGCCTGTTGCTTACCTACCGTTTTCATGTCGCAGACTCCAACCGCAACGTCCGTTTAGCCTAGAACACCAATCTGGACACATCACCCTCGTCTCACTCTTGTGGCATGTGACCAATTTGTGTAACACATACATTGAAAGCTGTATTCGAAGTATTTAAACCAAAGTAGTACAAGAATCAGGCTGTATATTTGATCTAAGTTGGAGGAGCTCTAACGCTCGTTGGGCATGGCACTTTGCTTCTTCAGCATCCCACTTTTCATTAATCAAATTTTCAAGGTAGGATAGTGAGACGTGTACTTGAGGATTAGATTGGAATGAATCAAGGGTCAATGATGAAGACGTCTTGGCCATGGTATCTGCGCAGTGCTTGGCCTTCTTGTTCGGCGTTGATTGGATATACGCCGTGACATCCTCTGCCTCCAAATTCGGAGTAGCAGGAGGGGCCTCTTTGGCTGCATGAAGCTTTGCCTCTCGGGGTCGCTTGAGATGCAATATCTTTCTGATTCAAGTTCGGAATAAAGTCAGATTGATCTTGCTCATATCAAAAGATGCAACCTACTTGGATGGTGGGGGTGGGAGCGGGGGCAAGTAGGATGGAAGATACTTGAGGAGATGTTGACTGTCTGAAAGTTCTTCTTCTTCAGTGCCCACAGGTTCCGAGGCGCCACTGGCAGAACCCGCATTCAAGGCAGATACCTGTGGTTGTGTGTCCCACTCTTTGCTGTAACCCAGATCAGTTATGTACCTTGCACTTATCGCTAGGATCTGTGCTGATTTTCGTGAGCTTGCACCATGCTTACCTGTCTGATGTGCTGTGTGGTTTGATGTTCATGATTGAAAGATGGGGACTAAGACGAATGAATCGTCGAGCACTTGGTATCATGCACCTTGCTTGTTGATGGCGATCGGGAATGTGATGTGTATGTCGAGTCAAAGTTGTTGATATCGATGCTAACGTTCTTGACCGTGACTGCCACAGAGCAATCAACATTGGTGACAGAGTGGTGATTTTCATGATCCGCATCAGACATGCAGCAAGAGGTGATTTAAACCAGTTGAGATGGTGAGGATCACAATGCGGACAGATGGGATATGACATGGTGATCTTCGCCACAAAAATAGGTGATCCAGGGGCGATGCAAAATCACCCGACACCACCGTGCACTAGGTAATCACTACATAAACAGGTGATGTTCGGAAATCACCCTTTTACATGGTGATTGCAACCAGTATTTGGTCGCACGGTGAAGACTAGCGTGGCATACATCCATCAAAGACCTTCACACCCATGTCCCATTCCTTTCCCTTGTCTCCCCAATCATCCCTAAGAGCCCAGGCATGATCGGAGCTCAGCCGCGGCGGCTCAGGACGCGTCCTCCCACCTAAGTCACCGCCAACAATGTTGCCCGGAAAGCCCGCTTCGTCAATTCTAAGAGGGGTAATATTACCCTCGACCTCATTCGTCCACCACGCAAGTCCCAGCTCCGCTTTGCCCTCCCACTTGCGCTCCGAAAGCGGAGCGCAAGTTGAAGCGGATTCCACTGCTCCTCAAGCCTATTCTTCAAGGACGTCATCTCGATCAACAGCGAAAGCGTACGCTAGAACGCGAACTGCCAAAAAGAGTCACCGCGCGATTCCATCGTTACCCTCCTAACGCCTACTCCTACTCACCCGAGAATATATCTAGCTCGTCGAGTCCCAACACGGTCGACTGAACCGGCGGCGCACTCATAGTTGGCGCGTCGTACATACGTGCATGACATCATTCGATTGGAGACCAAATTCATGTGCTGCATCTGGAAAGAATTCGAACAGGTTATCCGGGTCCGAGTCGGTGTGATAAATAAGCCGACAACGCGCTTCATAAAGCGCATCCACGAGCGAGATAAATCGCCTTGCTTGATTCTTGGCTGAACGCTGGAGAACGGGTATATCCGTGATCGGAAGCGTATGGTAAGCTGACGCCAGCGTCAAATGGTCAGACTGCGGGGCTCAATGACTATGCCCAAATTAGAGCGAGAGAACAAAAGAAGAGACTATAACCTACCTCATTACAAAGTTCCGCAAAACCCCATTCAAGGACCACGGAACTTGTAATGACCTCCCATAGACGGCAAAGGTTTTATTTGCCGGCTCCTCCATTGCGTCTGAATCACTGAAAGAAACTCTGTCGGTATTGGGGCCATGCGTTCTGTTGATCCGGATTCTGGCACGGAATGACGTGTTGATGACTGGAATACTCCTCAAAGAAAGTTTCCTACCCCAAAGTGAACCAGGTCCGCCCTTGAGTCTCGGCCGCCGGAGGCGCCTCCAATCTTGTGACGCAGAGATGCTTACGAGAGGGCAGCGAGCTTTAAGCGCTTCTACGAAAGGCTCTCAGTCTTTCTCTTCAAGTTTGTACACCATGTTGTAAAGGTCATCGAGCACCTTGTTGGACGTCCCGACGACGATACCTCCCATCCTCCAGTACCACGAGAGGACATCGGAAAGTAATCCAGTTCTGGATAGCATCGAGAAGCTGCGCCTCGTCAAAAACGAGTAACCAGTGTCTACGAGATGCTGCGCAATTACGAATGCGATGGTCGGCTGACCATCGTTTGACGTTGGCGTTATGAAGCAGTCATCGGGATTCCGCCGCCATCGTGGAGTCAATAGCCCAAGCGTGGCGGGATGGCGATATTGCTCGCGGAGAGTACTATTCCAAGTCCGTTGCGGCACTGATTCAGGGGGTGTTCAGTCGTCCGAATTCGGACCATCCGTCTCCTTCCCATACAGCAACGATACAATTCGAGCACTAACTGGTTATAGTGCTTTCGCAATTCGTATGGTGTCGGAAGAGTGGCGTACCAGAGATCGACCAGAAAGCTTTTACCAGAACAGGGGGACCGGTTATGAGTCGTCCATGTCGGCGGATCAGGAGAAGATGACGCAAAAGGAATGGAAATTGAATGGCTCGGACCTTGAGAGTGTCCAGGTTTGATAATACCTCGGACAGGGTCTTAGAGTCATGTTCCTGTGACCACCAGAGAGTGGCCCTGTTTGTGTCCCTGATTCAGAAGCATGGAGCGTAACCATCGAGTTGGCGTTGCAATCTTCTGAGCTATTTCCACGTATCAGTGACTGCCTGAGTGGACTCGTGGAGCGATTACATAGATGAACAGTGGACTAACCTGCATTACAGTTCGAACCTGTTGTTCATCGTATCGGATCCGTCCGAGAGCCACCAAGCTGCGATATGTGTCCAGAAGATCGATTTGCTGTGGTAGATTTGATGCTCCACAAGAAGCTGTAGTAGAATAAACCGCCAGGGTCCCTGGTCACGGTGCTAATAGCACCGTGCCTTCGGTTGAAGTGACGATGAACCCCGGAAAGGCGTCGTGGGGGAGAGTTAATCATGACGGCACTGGCGAGAGCCGTGATTCCGAATGGGCGTGCATGGGGCATCGTGGGGTACACTTGAGCAAAGCTGAGCGGAATTAATTGTCACGTATGCAACATAGTCCTATAGTGTACATGAGAGAAAGCTTGCGATGTAAGTACATCATGCGAATGGTCAAAAACGAGGTATTATAATATAATTGAATGATATATGAATCAAGAGGCAGCGACAATAACACGACGTGGGACGATAATTCGGAGCATCTCACCATCGAATTCGGCTCGTACTTGGGCTAGATCAGCATCATAGCCGAATGAGACACGACGTTCAAAGTGACCTAAACGCAACCTAGAATTACTATGCCATCGTCTGCGGTGTGGAGCGACTCACCGCCTTCAGGTTCCCACGAATCTGCCACGACGTGCAGGATGCGACGCCTCCTGGTAGCAATAGTTCTGCCGTGGAAATCAAAGATATTAGAGATGGATGGGTGGATGAAGAGAATAAAACTCGCATTCCATCCTGTCGGAAGCCCGGTAACCTGACCAGGAGGACATATTCCGATTGAGACGTTTCAACGGTGATCCACGAATTAGATGGAGGAGAATGACAGAGGAATGAGTTGTAAGGAGCTTGAGCGTTATTGCTGCTTTGCTCGTCTGGAGGAGAGGACATTATCACGGGAGCAGCAGGAGCTGGCATGATGGGAGCAGACAAAGGGACTCTAGACAAAGCGCGGGTAGTTGGTATCGGATATGGGTCCTCGGGAGGAAGGAATCTCGAGTAGGGAGGTGGTGGCGAGGACGGGGTAGTATCTGATATCCAGGGTAATTGGGAAGAAGAGGGAGGGAGTTGGAGTCCGGAGAATTTGGGTTGCGGTGGATCCTGTTGCATGGAAGGAGTGGAGTGGGGTTCGGATGGGTCTCCAGAAGATGAGTTTTGTAGGCCGCTACTGTGTATTGGGGAATTTTCTGAAGAAGATCCGGCTGGCATGATAGTCACGGTATAGGATGCAAGGACATGTACGAATGAGTAGTAGTACGGGGAGTGTGTCGAGTCAGTTCGTGCAACAGTTTGTGTGGAGAGCATATTCGAACTGGCTGTGCAACATCGCTTATATTCCCTCCACTGCATGATGTCACATCACTACCTACTGCACGTTCTGGGGTAGCTCTTCATCCGTGGTGGTCCACCCGTCTCTCAAGATGTCGTACTCCATCTTGCGTGCCAAAACTATCCCATGCACTGCGGTAAAGGTCAACGCCCGGCACCACTGTCACTTGCATTGACAAGATGCTGATGTTGATATTTGTACGGGGCCCGCAGTGATATTTAAATCACACAAGTCCCTCGTGTCAGTGCCCGTCCTTAGGATAGAGTCGTGTACACTTGTTTTGCGATTTAGACTGGTCCTGATAAGCGCCGCCGTCACAAAACCCGCCTAGTATGCCAAGATATCACGAGGCAAACGTTCGCTCTTGTCAATGGACTCGTCACGAACTGCAACGTGTACATTATCATACACTCGACTCATCGACGACCGACCCCATCTTTCACTTCTGGAATATCGCCTTCACCCATAACCCACAAGCAAT
>JBBPRG010000688.1:0-10009 GCA_038092895.1 Chalciporus pseudorubinellus
AACGAGCCTGGACTCACCAGTGGACACCGTCACCGCACAGGCACCAACACAATCGTGTGTAACCTGATCTACAGGGATACAGGTTGAGGCTAATCATGTGCCTACAAAGGCTTGAAAAACCATTGACACGCTGGCATGACATCGATGGATCAGAGCCAACATATCTCTTAGAGACTTGGTTCCGTAGGCAACGGTTCCTGGCTCCATGGATCAGCTGGTCACAATGATGCGAATTGTGCTTTAATTGGTCTTGGGCGCTGGATGGGGCGCCGGTCATCCTCGGCCATCCCATGTATCATGCATGAAAGGACGAACCGAGTTTCCCTTCATCAGTTGTCCCTGTTAATTTGGCTAGCTTATTTGTGGGCCGATGATCAAAATTCATCCCACACCCGATCTGTACGTGGTCAGGTTTATCAACTATCGCGTTGTAGTCTCCCCTAGACAGACTGAAGAGTCGGATGAAGATAGTCGTTCCTCCTCCGCGTTCCTTGTGGCCCCAGATACTTATCCCTACTATGTACCGTTCGATAGGGGCATCCAAGTGGTGCCAAGGCCCATGAGGTGTCTGGGGTCGTATTCTCGGTTGGTCAATGACTCGAGTCGCATTGACAAGTTTTGGTAACCTTTACTTTTGAATCCAGATTTTTGTTTTCATCGACATTTTCCATCTTTTCTACGACGACTATTATTGACATATTCCAGGATTTGTGCTGTGATCCAAAAGTCAAAAACATTACTGAGCCTATCTGTGCTTGAGATCTGCTCACCTGATCGAATAAATTTCGCTTCACTCGGGCCAATATTATGTCGGAATCAGACGTCGATTCGGGTTCGTTGGATACTTCCAGCTCGGCATCCTCGACTTCTCCACCACCGACGCCACCTAACTTGCACCAGAACACTATCGACCCAGGCGCACGATGGCTCGTTCAAAAGTTTGGAGGTACCAGTGTAGGGAAGTTTGCTGTCCAGATTGCAAAGGATATCATCTCGTGAGTCTATTGCTCTGTCTCCCCAAAGTTACTGACGAACTCGAGACAGGAACTACATTGATCAACACAAAGTCGCTGTCGTCTGCTCCGCTCGCTCTGGGTCAACCAAAGCACTCGGAACAACGAACCTATTACTCAAGGCTGCTTCCGAAGCCAAACAACGACCACCTAGCAAGGCACACTCTAGATCTGGGACAATGACTCCCATCACGAATGGTATATTTGGTCGACGTTCCGAGGTATCGTCACCTCGAACACGCAGCTCATCCCCAACCTCCGCATTTACCCTCACACCCTTCACATCAACTCAATCCGAACAAAACATCCCTGCATTCAATGCCACCGTCGACCTCATCCGCTCCGAACATCTTACTGCAGCCAGAGCATCCATTCAAACCCCAGAAATCCTTCAAGAGATCGAAACGGAGATAGAACGCGATTGCGACTGGCTTCGTGCATTCTTATATGCTGCTCAAGTGAGATTCTCGTTGCGTTCGTGATATAGTCTTGGGTCTCACTGTGCTTGATACAAACGTCAATAGGTGATCGACGAGATATCTCCCCGGTCGCGTGACAGCATTATTGGTTTTGGCGAACAGTTGGGGTGTAAACTTATGACTGCCATTCTTCGAGATCAGGCAAGTACCTCACTCCGTATATATCACACCTCCCCCATGAACATCGATGCACGGATGGGATGACTCATGCGGTAAACTCATCCCTCGTAGGGTATAGATGCCGAGTATGTTTCATTGGAGGATATCGTACCCGTCACAGATGACGGTGATCTTGGGAATGGGGAGGGATCTCTGGATCAATCGTTTTACGATGCTGTTGCTGTTGCTGTTGGTGAACGCATCAAACAATGTGCCCCAAGAGTTCCCGTCGTCACTGGTATGCCTCCATTGTTCCGTACGCCGTCGCCTCGTTCAAACCTTGTTTTGTTTAGGTTTCTTCGGTCCAGTACCGGGGTCGTTATTGCGCCAAGTTGGTCGAGGCTACACAGACCTGCTTTCGGCGCTCCTTGCTGTAGGCCTTGAAGCTTCCGAACTTCAGATATGGAAAGAAGTGGATGGCATATTCACCGCCGACCCGCGAAAAGTGCCTACAGCTCGGCTTATACCAATAATATCGCCCGACGAAGCCGCAGAACTAACATATTACGGAAGTGAAGTCATTCATCCGTTTACCATGGAACAGGTCCGTTTCTATTCCGCTGTCGGTCCTACTGTGCCCCTTGTCAATGTCTGCTTCGATGTAGGTAATTCGTAGAAAAATACCCATCAGGATAAAGAATGTGGTGAACCCTGGAGGTGGTGGGTCGGTTATACATCCGGATCCCGACGAAGTTATCGGCGACGGGTCAAACGCGAATACCGTCTCCCCGACAGGAGGTCTCACCATCGTCGCATCTCCCGAAAACGTACAACAAAGCAATCGATTGCCCACCGCGGTCACCATCAAAGAACGAATCGTCGTTCTGAACGTCAACTCGAATCGGAAGAGCGTCTCGCATGGGTTCTTGGCGAGAATATTCGGGACGTTGGATCGGTTCGGAGTGGTGGTTGATCTGATTAGCACGAGCGAGGTGCATGTGAGTATGGCGATCGAGGATAACTTGACGAGGAAGATCATGGATCGGTTGGTGGTTGAACTTCAAAAGAGCGGGTCGGTGAGTTTGCAGTCCCCATTCGCATTTCCCAAACCTCAACCTCCTCGGTTCTCGGTCTCCACTGACCCGAAACGCGTCCCCAGGTCACCATACACTCCGACATGACGATCCTCTCGCTCGTCGGTAAACAAATGCGCAACCTCGTCGGGATGTCGGGCCGAATGTTCCAAACGCTCGCGCAAGGCAACGTGAATATCGAGATGATCAGTCAGGGCGCGAGCGAGATCAATATCTCGTGTGTCATTCGGGCGAGGGATGCCGTCAAGGCGCTGAATTTGATACATCAGAGTTGTTTGCAGATCAAGCCGGAGGTGGTGAGGGGAAGAGGTGAGTGCTTCGTGGAATGGTTTGAGAGGGGTTTTGTGCTTGGGGTGCTGATCGCGTTTGTGCAGTGGGACCGTGGCTGTTTTAGAATCGGAGTCGTTCAAAATTTTTGGCACAGTTGGAGGTGCTGCTTATGATCTAGATGAGGATGTATTGGGGGCCATGGACATGCATGACGCGCGACGCAGGTTAGCGTCAAATTCGCTTGCGAGACAGAGATAGTTGATAGTTGGACGGAACCTATAATTGCGGGAGCTTACTTGCACGAGGGACATTTCGAGACGTCAGAGCGTCCTGGCGAGGCACTCGACAGCCTAAAGTTTCTTGATAACTTCCCTGCAACCAGTGAGAGCTGAAGGATGACCGTAGCGCCGGGTGGAACTATCAACCAATAATGATGAGTGGACAAGGTTCATATGACTCTTCTGCCAGGGACCAGGGAAATTACTGCATAGCCTGAGGTGCTTTCTGCCATCGGCAATCCATCATGGGCGGCCATCCGAACCTGATAGGCGCCCGGGGATGGCCTTGAGCCCTCGATCATGATGCTGACTCTCCGACTTGTGCCGCAGCACTTTTAAACACATCCACGAACCGATGCCTCCACTTTGTCGATCTCGCACACAAAACGTCCTCCGACTGGGTTCACTGGGATTTTTTTTCGTCCTATCACAGCAGGTTTCCGACTCGTTGACGATGTACTAGTTTCCCGGAACACGGACTCGGAATTCATGCCAGTGTTGTTTTGCGTTGACAGGTTGGAACTGACGGCACCACTGGCATCGACACGGGCGAACTCAAGATCGAGGGGAACATCTACGGTGATCCCACAATCCAGACAGCATTGGACAAAGCAGATGTCAGCTCGCTGCGTCTCGTCCTCGTCCTCGGATCAACCATGTCAATGTTCCCCAGAACTTGAACATTCAATACACGGCTCCGAGAAGGATAAACATAAACTTGAATGCCTGCTCACGCAGGTGGTAGCTCGTTTGACGGACTCGAGGTTTTGCGTGCTCGAACTGGCGATCAGCCAGCTTCTGGAATCTGGATCCGAGTCGTCGCGATCGGTAGGAACGCTGTGTCGGTGGCTGGTTGAGGGGGGACTGCGTCAGCATCGTAGGGCAGGTGGTGGAACTTGCGGTTTAATCTGCGAGTACATAGCGTTCGACCTGGTAGTGGTACAGGGACAGAAGAGATGGCGTATAGCTACAATTGTCGTCGTGAACGCGCCTGTGCGACTGGTTTGTACACAGTGGGTCCGAGTCGTGCTGTGCTGTGCATTGGTGGGCCGTTTCCACCATACGCGTGCCAGTGACTCAGGACTGGCCCGAGGCGGCGCGTCAGGTTTTAATATTTGAAGAGTCGCAATGATTGTCAAAGAAATTACTCTGGGGAGTTGCCAGTGCCTGTGGTTACTGCTAGAGCCTGAGCGGCCAATTTCCGGCCACACTCTCGTCGATGAATTTCGCATTGATTAGAGGTTCAGCTGCAGTCGATGATCATCCTCGGCGACAGATGAGGTGGGTGTTCGTCAGCCCATATACCGTGACCGTGACTCTGACACGTTGCGCTGTTCACTGACAGGCTCAGCGATCCTTTGGCGCACCCAACATCATGGTCCCCGAGTCGGCAAGCACCTATGCCAGTGGCAACTGTGCATGTCCCATGGCGTTCCGCGGGACGCTCATCCCATTTTACACCAAGTCGAACGAGTCCACTGCCTTTCCATACTTATGTACTACAAAGTAGTGTATCCCCATCAGATTCATAATCAAGTTCACGCACAAACGGTGCTCCGATATTACGTGTCCTCTCACCAGCATTGAAACCACCCCACATTTTAATGATCATAGTCCCGAGTCAAAGTTTTGCGCCTCCGTTCGTTCCAGACTTGTCTGACTCCACACAGTCAGGGATCGTCTAGGCTTCTCTCCTCAAGTTAGAGTCTGAGTGTCTCACTGCATGCACGAGGCGTGACGGGGACCCTCGTTCCGATGAGCCCCGTACATGCTGGAATACCGAGTGGGTCACTCTGTACGTCTATTGTCCACGTCTTACTACTGATATGAAGCCTTGAGCCCAGAATTCCGACGCCCATCTTGACGGGTTTCACGCTTCCTCAATGCCAGCGGTTCAGTAGATCAATGGGATCTATCCGTCAACTTTAAATAGAGTGGGGACAGCTCCAACCTGCATGTCTTCCCCTCACTAGCGCTCCAAAAGTGAGTGCTTTGCGGGGATAGATCGTTTCTTATCACAGGGACGATTGCATATGGGGGATAATGACATTTTCGCAACATCAATATCCCCATTGTAGGACATCGAAAATGGCAAGAATACTAAGAAAGATTCATATTTATTGCAACACACGGGTTTTCTTTGCACTTCTAAAACACCGAGAAAATTACATTATCCCCCGCATGTTACGAGTCGCTCTTGGTGCCGCGGAAGCTGAAACTTGGAGAAGAAGAATAACCAAGATCATCGTTATCAAGCTTAGAGAGGATGGTCGAAAACGTCTCGTGATCCGACCACAGGGAGGAGCCCCACACTCCAAAATATTCACTCAGGGTGCCAAGTCGCAAAGGTGAACTGATGCATGTAACTTATCGCTCCTAAACGTACAACAGCCTACTACTAATGATACACGACGGATGCCAGCTCCGAAGAAGAAAGGAATGAGCAACGTGAAGAATGAAGGATGTGGAATGCGGAGGGTATATATTTTTCCAACAAATGCTAAAGCTTTGCCAATGAAGAGGGGTCAGGTAATGCAACAAGACGACACGCACGCGCGAGCCACAAGACGAGGCCCATGCGGATAAATAATACGAAACGAGAACGTAACACGCTCCAGCCATGCAAACGCTCGGAGTTTGGGCCAATGTCCAGAAGTAGACCGTCGTGTTAGATGATGTCAAAGAAGAATGAAGAGGGAGGACGAAACACGGCCTCATGTTCGCGTTTACTCGTCGTCCGACGTAGGCGAGTCTGGGCCGTTCGTGAGGTATCCGGCTATGATGCTTTCTTCTCTACAGTAGTTTGTTTGTTTGAGGACCGAGCGTGGGGCGGCTTTGGGTATAAGCCTCCTGTCGAGGTCGATTCGAACGCCTTCTTCGTTTTGCCACCCCTCTGACGGTTCTGGGTAGTCGTCGAGGTCTTCAGGGTAAGCCTCACCAGGGGGAGGTGGTTTGTATGACCCATCGTTGCGCCATAGTTGATCCCTAGATGTTACAAGGTCGGCGATTCAGGATAGAACAAAAAAAAGAGGAGATTTCATATCAGTCGACGTTGACGTGGGATCATACTAGAGAAGGAAAAACGCACCCTCGTCTGTTGAACCACCCTTTCCTTCTCTGGAACGGAAAGATAGGGCTTGGACACTCCAGAGTTTCACACCAACGAACGGAGCGTGGTGGGGGTACCGTGCTTGCTCGGTGGGGGCGCGGGGGCAGAATTTGCCCTTGATCCCCGTCCGAGTTGCGGCGGCCTGGTTGGCGATGAGAAGGTTCTGCTGTAATGTCGATCGTTGGTCCCTCGATGGGAGGGTACTCCCTGCCACTGACAACATTTAATCCTGGAGGTGGAGGTACGATTCCGTGGGGGTTGCTCCCCGCGGATCCGCTGCTCTTAAGCGAGGAGGAACGTGTAAGGGACGGAGGTGAGGCAGACAAGTATCCTCCCGTCTCTGCTGTAGACCATGCGCTCTGTTGAGCGTCCTGGTCATAAGCAGGGTAGGCAGGGCGATCTCCGATACGGAGTTGCGGGAGCCGAGGGCGTGTGGCTTGGGGTGGAGCAGTACGCTCGCTTGCGAGCACGAGGCTGTCTTTGCGCACCCGGGTGGTCACGGGAGGTGTAGGCAGTGGGCGGGAACCATGCGTTGGTGCTCCATCAGGCCTAGCCGAGCGGGGTGGTGGGCTGTTGCTCATCTCCGAACAAGTCGGGCACGTGTGATATGCCGCAGGGAAGGGCGTCCCTGGTCGTTGCCCACCATGGCCATACGATGGTCGTCGCTCAGGTGTGGACCTCGCGGCCTGGTGCATGCCCCTGGGTGGACATTCGTCGTCCACGCTGCTATTGCTGGAGCCTGACGAGTGGGCGGAGAAGAGAGAGTCGATGTCGCTCGCTGTACTGTCGGACGATGGAGGGTAGTAGTAGTCGTGGTAAGGATCCGACTTGGAAGAAGCGATAGAGCGTTCATAGATGTAGGTGTCTGGGACTGGCCCAGCGTGGATGAAACCGAAGCGTCGACTTTGACCCTCACGATAGCTACGATCTCTCTCCCTCTCTCGATCGTCTTGGGGATGGGAATGGGAATGGGGGGGCGGTGGAGGCTTGACCAGCTTCCGAGGTGCATCGCGCATCGGAGGAGCCGGTGGGCGGGGATCACGATGGGACGATGGCCTATAGTCGATGTCACCCTTTGCAGTGATGGTGGAAAGCTGTTGACCGGAAGTTGAGTACTGACGAGCGGAAGAAGCAGAAAGCGTTGGGGCTTTGAAGACGCGCACCGAAAAGCCGGAGGGTACTGGTAAGACATAGTTCTGTCGATCGAGGGCAACAAAGTAAGGTAACTACGTTCACTATCCTGTCGAACGTTGAAGGAGTATGAAGTGGGGACTGACCTTGGACGATCCGGGGGCGCCACCGACACCTCCGCGGTCAGCTCTTGAGGGTGGACGAACACCAGGGTTGAAAGAAGACAGTGGATTTGACACGAATGCAGCAGCCATAGCTCAGACCTCTTCCTGACCTAGCAGAATGGGAGCATGCATATGTGTCCGCGGGGTACTTTATAAGAAAGAAAGACAGACCAAGGAGAGAGCGACTCGGTATTAGTGGTGAGAAGCAAAGAAACACACGGGGCCTTCGGAATCGAGGTGAAAGACTAGATGAATTGGCGATGGCGTGTAACGTGCCAATGGGGGCACGCTGCGAAACACGAGTAAACCGGGCTGCATGACATGCGGCTGATTCTGATGTGAAGCCTACCCGAGCAAATGAGGATCGCGTGGCTCTAGGGGCAAAAGAAGGGACCATGCAAGACAGCCTTGTATCAATTACGGGTTGGTTCGGTGACGATGGGTGGTATGCCGGAGCTGGCAGGGGCGAGACGCTCATGCAGCCTAGCGTCTTGCGCCTGTGCATTTGCGACACAAGTACATGGTGCAGGAGTGAACATGCTGCGTTTTCTCCGGGTGCTACGGTGCAAGCCAGCTACCTGGTGGAAAAGGAACGTTTGGGTGACTTTGACAGCGCTTGAACTGACCACTCCTCGAGCGCCTCGCTGTCAAGCAACGATGGGCTGCCAACCAGGCTCATAAAGAGCGACAACATGTCGAAGGCAATTTAGTCACTCGGTGGCCGAATCAAGGCAAAATATCGTTCCAGAATGATCAGCACTTACAAGGAAGGTGGTCGACGGATGGACAGGTCAGGGACCGAACAAGTTGCTCACGCGTCGATCGTCGAGAAGGTAACCGCATCTGGCAAAGTCGAACCCATGCTGGCATCTCATACTCTCGCCGAGGGATGAAAATACGATGATTCACGAGCACGTTGACGTCGTGGCTTGCCGCAAAAAATTCTCAACGAGCTGACAGTCACTACTGAAACCAACCCCGCCAGCCACAGGAGGAAGAACTGTGTCTCTAAAAACGGCTTATAGCTATGCGTGTACGGCAAAGATTTCATCTTAGAGCTGCGCAGACAGCAAAGCCTCTCAGAACACCACGGAAGAGCACCAAGGTTCACGAAGTAGCAGGCTGACACGAAGAAAGCGAACGGGGGATTCCCTGTGCATTTGTGTATGCAACTGCAGTGTGCGTGGAATGCGAACACGTTCGTAGGTCAGTAAATGGAACGAAGGGCGTCGAATCGATGAAAACCCTAGCACGGAGCTTAAGCAGCGGCCCGCAGGAGAGTGGTTCGTGACCGGTGAGGTGTATAATGAACATCCTCATCAAGATATCATGGAGATGAACAGGAGGCCATGATGCATCTGTGTCGATCGCGTTTTGATATTTTCCTCTCTTGCGCCAGTCGCTGAATGGCCTGAGACAGTGCGAAATCCGCCGATAGCTGTACCTTGGTATGGGGTTTTGGTTAATTTGCGGGGCGGTGTTTAACGAGCCCGTGCCACTAGGTGGAACAGATCGAAGTTAGAAGTGCATATGAAACCGCCCCCGATCAATGGGTGGTTCGCCGACCACAGCTGAGCACTGCACGGGCCGCTTCCGTTCGGTGTCCTGATATCAGATAACCATGTGATTAGAAGTAGCGGTACAGAAAAGGCCGTGAAGGGTTTGAGAGGGGTGTGCATATAAATATACATGTTAAGGCGTAGAAGTGCGCAGCTAGGGAGATAGACCTGCACCACCTAGATCTTACGAATTGAATCGAAGCATGGCCTGGGATGAGGTTCTCAGAGAGAGATACGGACGTGATGTGGGTCCTGCCTTTCGATTTGGAAGTCGAGAACTGTATGGTGGATATCTGCTGTAACATGAAAAGATAGCTAACGAGGCGTTACTTGAATCCTCGGTGTGATTGCAAGTGCGTATGTGGATGAAAATTACTGTTCATAAGCAAGTGACACCTGTATCCGCGAGGGCCTTGGAATGCCAGTGGTGAGGCCATTCCTAGAGTGTTTCGTAGTTGAGCTGGCGGCCGGGGAAATTAATGACTTGGAGGTCGCCCTTGAATCCGCCTAGGTCAGTACCTGTGAAGAAGTACCAAAGTAAGTGCTAGACGCTCGCTTATTCCACGACCCTATGGATGCACGGGAGCCATAACTTGAATACGACGATATGAGCACTAACTGGCACTCAAGTCAGGGGGTATTGGTGTGGTGTGACAGTTGTGACATGTGACAGTGAGGTTGGTGTGGTCGTCGTCCGCGCCAGCGTTCTCGTGTTGCTCTCGGGTGTTTGACGCCAATTGCTTAGGGAGGGCAAAAAATACAGCGAAAGCAAGGCGAAAGATATTGTTATGCATGCTCTTAGACATGACATTC
>JBBPRG010000689.1:0-10003 GCA_038092895.1 Chalciporus pseudorubinellus
CTGATCGTAACTAAAGGAAGGAACGCTGCTGTTCCGGGAACCCACTCCAGCGATAGACTCTTGAAGGAGTAAAACCACTGCTCTGAAAGGACATCCAGAATCCAACATAATAATCGATTGCTACGTACCGTACGACGCTACACGCGAATGAGTCGTTCGATGTCTAATCATCTCCTCTCTAAAATCCAAAGCTGATCGCTCCTCTCCATCTGGAGCAACTGAGCCCAACTATCAAGGGGTACCTCCCATAATCTGCCCGTCTTCAACTTGCTCAGAAGTTCTGAATTCAACTTCCATCGCTTGAATCCGGATATAGTTTGAACGACCGTCCATTCTTCACCGGCGAGTTCGGGGGATTCAGCAATCAAGTGGGTGAAGGAGGAAGAAGAGATCATGGCCGGAGTCAACGATTCCGTTTTATTGTATATCCACGAGTGCTCTGGGGAGCTGGGTTCAGACAGCTGTAACGATGACAGGAATGGAGATGCATATTCATGGAGGAACAGAGATGCGCCGGTCTGGGCTGCGAGATTGGAGATGTGCACGTGAACTAAGACAGAAGGTTAATGCTGGTAAGAGCGATACGAGAATGCTTACTGTTTTCCTGTCCCGAGTATCGTTGGTTGAACGCAGCTAGTGCTACTCCGCCGGGGTAGTTTTCCATCGAAGCAAGCGTGGAAATGATGGTCGCGACAAAGTTGAGAGTAACCAGGGAAAGAGCGAAAAGGAACACAATATACTTGAGCAGGAAACCCTTTTTACGAGAGGTCCTTTGTCGAGCTTGTTAGTCGAAGACAAGATACAGAAATTGGACTTCCGACCTACATCCACCGAGCTCCTCGTGCTGCCGCAATGTTGAAAGGGGGAACCACGTAAACGACGAAACGCCACTCCTTGTGTCCCAGTACGCTCAAGAAAAGTACGGATGCAAGTGGGGCGACAAGCAAGGATCGAATCCGGTGATCAAGCGCGGCGCCAATGATTGCCATAGGCATAGCACCTAAGAGAAGCTTGGGAAGATAAGCGGTGAAGTACGTATGTGCGGGTGATGTCTGAGTTAGAAAAGGTTGTTGAGTTCGAGAAGCATGGATGGCGTCGAGTAACACTTACACCCCAATCTGCACTCTTTCCAAGAAAAACGTTGAAGTACAGACTGTACATTTCGGGCCACAGAGGCCATTGATTCCAGAAATACGAATCGACCGCAATGGTGATCGCTATGCAATGAACGTATCAGTGGGCTTCAGTCATGGATGCATTCAGAACCATGACTGACCAGCGGATGTTAGTCCGACAAGTAGACCAACTCCAAACAGGTTAAGGAAAGTGGTGTGACCCTGAACAAGAAGCTGGAGGGCCAAAGGAGCGAGAAGAAGTATGACCTCAGAACGGAAAACTACGGCGGTGAAGGTCAACAGAGCAATTGCTATATTGATACATTTCTTGGAAGCCTGCGTATAGCTTGATGCGCGGTCGTAAAGCATGTAGTACGCAAGGTTCACTGCAAGAGATACTTTAGCATTCATATCCAGGCTGGCGAAAGGAGACAGACCAAGGATTAGTGCAAACATGTTCGGAAGGGGACGACCCATCCAGAACGGGAGATGAAATTGGGAGCACATCACTATTGCGAACCAGTAACTCGTTTGTTTCCCAAATCGAGTTGAAACAGCCCTCCGGACGAGAATGAATGCAAGAGCATTCAAAGAAGCGAGTGCCATTCTCACTAAACGATGTTCCGAATAGACGATTCAGCGAGAACGAGAAAGCATGCAGGATATGACGCACGGATAAGCTGAGCATCAAACTTGGATCCAATGATCCCTAGAGCGAGACCGAGTTGTATGAACGGCATCATAATCCACGAAAGGAAGACGCTTCCCGCAAATGTACGCGGGACGGCACCGGGAAAAATGTTGTGATCGTACTTGAGCGCGTTGAGGATAGGAAACGTTGGAATGGATATCCATTGCGTGACGAGGACATGTGAGTTGTATATATAGAGTCTGGTGATCTAGAAGCTCACATTGCGCAGACTCCCTGGGCCCACACCATACACTAGAGCGTCATGAGTGGCATGTAGGTTGAAGGATTCCTCGACCTTTGTGTACGGCGCGAGAAGGACATGAAGCCAGCTAGTAGCGAATATCAAACAATCCGCAGCCTGAGCTAGCGCGCTCATCGGCGCGGCAGGAAGTGATGCGAGCGGAGAAACCAGTGAGAGAGGATTGAAAGGGTGGTTGAGTATACGAGCGCGAGCGGGACTGACCGAGAAGGGCTGGTATACGCCGTACCTATTTTACACGTATTACTGTGCATCAGGCTTGGGGCAGTCTAACGCAACACTGGTGGATACTCAAGGCCCTTAGATTCATTTCTCACTTGCAGCGACAGTCAGAGCAGTTGTATCAACCTCTGTTCCTTCTCGCAGTACACAAAAAGGAACGACCACCACCAGTACCCAGTTAAAAACAGACACTCAACTCAAAGGCAGAGGTCACGGATGATCAACCTGTAAAAGCGAGCACACGGAAAAAGAGAGGACGAGCCAACATCGCTCAACAAAACCCCAATGGCACCGCAAAGACACCCCTCCTTCAAAACCCCCACTTCACCACCTAAGCAACTGGGGCGACGCCTTCTTCCTTGGCGAAATCGTGGAGGACGGTAAGAGCTTCGTTGACCTTGGCGTTAAAAGCATCTTCGGTTTCCAGGAGATGGAAGAGCTCGGAATTATCCATCTCGAGGAGCATACCGGTAATCTTGCCCGCCAACTCAGCATGTATGCTTCAAGTTTCGTCAGAATATTATAACTGGGTAGGGTTTGAAGCATGACTTACGGGGCAATTTTCATATAGATAGCTTCACCAAGCATCTGCTTCTGCTCCATTGGCGAGGCGTTTGCAAGGGCACCAGGACTGAGCGTAGAAATTTGGGGCTGTGCGGCGGGTGCAGGGGGTGCTTGCGCAGGAGCGGCATTACGGGTCTGGGGGTTAAGCTTGTAGGCCTGTTGGCTGCGGGCGCCAGGTGCGGGAGCACCAGCCGGAGGGGGACGAGCAGCGGGGGCACCTTGAGGGGGACCCGGGCGAGGAGCGCCATTAACAGGAGGAGGACCATTGGCGCGAGGAATGGGGGCAGGTGGGTTGGTTGGAGATGATCCAGGTCCACGAGCGCCGGGTGCACGAGGAGCGCGGGGATATCCTGGCATACCGAACTGAGGCGGAGGTGCGCCGTAAGGTGGCATAGGCATGCCTGAGACCTGACCTCCACCAGGGGGGTAACGAGGGCGAGGAGGCATCATACCAGGTTGGCCATAGCCCATCATGCTGCGACCCTGAGGAGGGAAGCCATTGGGGCCAGGAGGATAGTAAAGGGGGCCATTGATGTATCCGCCAGGAATACCAGCAGCCGCAGCCTGCTGCATGCGGATCTGGTTTCGCTGAGCGATCTGGCTTTCCAGTTGCTGACGGCGGACTTCGCGACGTTGAGCAAGAGAGACATACAAGGGCTTCGAGCCGATCATCTTGTTGTTCATCTCCGCAACAGCCTTGGTAGCCTCGTCAGGAGACGAGAAACAAACGAACCCGAAGCCTTTTGATGTCCCCTTCTCATCACGCATAACCTTGCAGCTTGTGATGGTACCAAAAGGCTCGAACTCAGTACGGAGTTTGTCATCGTCGACATCGTCCTCCAGGTTCTTGATATACAGGTTGACACCAGCGTACTTGCTGAGCTTCTCCATCTTGGCTTGCTCGTATGACCGACGCAATTCCTCCTCGCGCTCAGCCTTCTTTTGAGCACGCGAGACATACAGCTTCTTGCCATTCAATTCGATGTCGTGAAGATTGTCGACGGCGGCTTGGGCCTCCTCGTGCGTCTCATAGTTAACAAAGCCAAAGCCTTTGCTGTTTCCGGCCTCGTCGACTTGGACCACAGCCGAGGTAACGTTACCGAACTTGTTGAACATATCTTCAAACTCTTCTTGAGTGACAGCGAGGTCAAGATTCTTGATATAGAGATTTGTGAATTGAGCCTTCATCTCATCCATCTTGGACTGACGTTCCTAGATTGACGAGAGGTCGAACAGTGTCATCTATGTGATTTATGACATAACAAACCTTGCGGGAGATGTGGTGGCCGACGTAGACTTTTTTGTCGTTCAACAACATGCCGTTGACGGCTTTGATAGCGGACTCGGCGGCTTCGGCGGTCTCGTAGTGAACGAAGCCATAACCTTTAGAGCGACCTTGTTCGTCTGTGGCGACCTTGCAGGAAAGCACATTGCCGAAGGCAGCGAATGTGTCATGGAGGGCCTAGATAGTGTCGTAGGTGACTCCAACACAGGCTGCGAGAGGGCGTGGAATCGTACCTTGTTATCAATCTGTTCATCGAGATTCTTGATGAAAATATTGCCTTGGCCAGTCTTACGCAAGGCAGGGTCACGCTGAGACCACATGATACGGCTATGGCGTTTGTGAGATAGAGTTGACATAATAGCGCCCGTCTGACTTACCAGGCACGGTTCTTGATAAGCGAATAGTTGAGTTGCTCCAAAGCACGCTCGCCTTATTACTTACATAAATGGACGTTGGTCGCAAAGTCTAGTAAAACGTACCATCGCTGGCGTTGAGGTAGTTGACGTATGCGTAACCCAATGAGCGACGAGTGACCGCATCGCGGCAAACACGAATACTAGAAGCGACTTTAACCGGTTCTTGATTGGGATACCCGAGCGGGGCAGGCAAGACTTACCTCGCGACAGGGCCAATCATATTAAAGATTTCGAAGAGCATAGCCTCCGTGACAGTGGGATCAAGTTCACCCACATAGAGGGACGCAGAGGGGGAAGAGGTGACGGAGGGCTGGGGAGGGTTGTAGGCGGGGGCAGGTGGGGGGCCAGGAGCAGGCTCAGGTTGGACCATAGGAGCGGAGTCGACAACAGAAGACATTTTGATTTTTTGGGTTTATGGGGTCGTTACTGCTTTGAGTACTTTTTTCTGCGACTGTTAAGGTGTTGAAAGATGCGAGATATCAGCTGGGAGTTGGAGCGATAGATGATGGTCCTCACACAAGAGGCGAAGAGCAACTACTTTTTTCTGAGGTCTTTTTTATATTTTTAAGGCTGTAAACAACGATCTGGTCAGCGACATGGACGGCGAGCGGGGGGGAGCAGGGGAGAGCACTGACCAAAGGTTGGTGGTTGAGGAAAACGAGAGCCAAGCTTGGAAACGAGGGTATGATTTGATAACTTTCAAGCTCCGACTAGAAATTACGTAAGCATCTCTAATAGTTATCACAACTTGCCTTTACTGTAACACCGACCATCAATATTTGCAACATGGGCCGTGCTAAGTCCTGTGCTAAACGGCCCAACTTGCTATTCTTTTAGACTGTGCAAAGCGAAGTACGCGGTTACGCATATTGAAACCAGAGTCCAAATCTTTGACTCCGAGATCTGCCTGCTCTCCTGCATTTTCCGGTGCGACTATCCATGCGTGAATGAATCGCTCCCGCCCTATATTTTTGGACGTTTTCGTTGGGCGGTGGAGTGAGGACATCTTCCGCGGTATGTGCCCAGTGCGGTCACAAAACATGAAACGTGTAAGTGATTTAATCCTACTCTCTTGCAAACTCACAAGACTGACACGATTGGTGAATAAACCTCCATGAGCGTGCTGTAAATGTGGTAGCTGTCAGGTTCAGCTGGAAGAACATCCGATGGCTCGATGGGCTTGCTGGATTCGTCGCCGATGACAGTCTCGGGGGGAATCAGCCACATGTAAGTTGTGCTGCTTACGGATCTCGCATCCTGGTGGATTCACATCCGCCGGGACGCGTTTCGTTATCGATTGCAGGATTGGACGGCGAATTACCCAGTAAGACGAAAGATCGCCTCATCATTTCGCTAGCAAACCAGTTCTGCCATAATTCATATCTCACTATCCCTTCAGACCACATATACGACATGCCACACGACAGACCACTGGCAGTGCGATCGAAGCGACGAAAGAGTGAGTTAACTGGCTTCGGGAAGCTCTCCCCATGCGAAACTTCCAATCTTGAGACCAACCTAGAAATTATCGAAACCGGTGTGTTCAGCTCTGTCACTAGACTCGCAGGTATGTGGCAATTGTACCCATTGCAGGCTTTGTGACGCTCGCCGGACATCAGGTTCATGCCTTTCCAAAGCACAAGCACACCGTTCTGGAATCTGAGCCGACATCGTGTTGAACGGCCAGGGCCGCCTTCAGCGTTTCCGAATATTAATGGTTGGATAGCGCCGTTATGGCTTCCATTCCATGCTTCTGTCAGCCGGTCTAACAGCCCAGATCTTTACTTATCTTCTCCCACCTGTAAGTCTGAGTGGGGAATCGGTAAGCCGCCCTTTATACTTATTAACCCGTGGAACCTCTTGGGCTTCAAAAATATTCAGATATCTTGGAAGCTTTATAGTTGGCGTCACAATACTCTTCCCCTTGCTACAGCCCCAGGATACCTGCCATCTGTACGACAAACCATGTGCCCATGATATCCACGTATGTTTCCAGAACAATATCCATGTGAAATCGTAAAACTTGATTGCAAAGTGCTGTTGATAGTATACGGCATGCACCTAACCAAGGGTCATAGATTGCGCTCTGGATCGAGCGTCTCGCGACGCATCGGCAGCCGTAACACCACACTTTGAGCTGCATGTCACGGCAAACGTACCGATGGGGCTCCACATACAACATCGTTTTCTCATTCAAATGTGGTTAATCTCTCAATGAGTACTAGCTTCCCAGCTCCCTCATTCAATATGAACGGCACCGCGCTGTGTCTCTCAAGACGTCTGCTCGAAAAGGCTAAACGGTCCCGAGTCACGGTCTCTGAGTGAAGCACGAAGGCGAACCTCCTGATGATGGAAGCCGAAACGCGAAATCATTATGTTACCTGTTGTGACTTCTTGCATGCATGTCCCTGGGGTGGAAATCCAATTCAAAGGTACTTAGTAAAGAGGGTCAACATTGATTTTTTATTATCTTTACCCGCTTTAAGCCTTGGACTTAGGGTCTCCGGGAACTTGAAACCTCATGGCCGCCTCCCCCAATGTGCAGCTACAGCACGATGGCGCAATCCAACTCTTCTGATAGGTTGTCTGTGTGGACGGCGCTCTGACAACCTGGTAGTCCCAGTGCGACTCGTACAGATGCCGAGTTAAATCACAATGGAACAGTTGTATTTTCTCACAACATCCAGCACGAGTTCCACCACTGGCAATTTCACGCTGGACACAGCGTCATCGGGTCTCCCTCTTTCCCGCCGCGAGCTCCACTGGGTCGGAGCACGTAATCCTGACAGAAAGTCACCCGAGATAAGATGCAGTGCGGAACAAAACACATAAATTCCGGACAGTAATTAGGAAAGTCCCGACTACGGTCAATTAGCACAATCAAAACCCCTCCGACGCGTCCTACAAGCCACGTTACCACATGCCAGTTCCGATACAGAAACCCGACATACCGAGGAACATTGTCGTGAAGCGATATGTTTATTCAAGCCACAGGAGCGCGTGAAGAGTTTTCCGCAGTTGGGGCATGGCAATTGGACGTGGAGATGAAGGGATAGGATGTGCCTCGTCATGTTCATCCACTGTAGCCGTGTTGAACAACCTGTCCAAGGGCACTGAATTTTCTCTCTTTCTCGATGATTATGATGGTGGGCCCGAAGGTGTTCTCTGATGGAAGCTGACGTGCCATAAAGTGGTCGAGTGCAAGGTCCATCGACAGAAAGTGCACAGGGATATGTGGGGGGAACAAAAGTCACACTGGCGGTCATGTCTTGATGGCGAATGGTGTTTTGGCCGTGGGGGACACAAGTACCTGTAAGGAGAGTAAGTGGACGGCTGTCCAAGGTCGTGAGTGCTGGTTATACCTTGCGACGAGGACCCTGTGGCATTATCGGCATGCGGGAAGTTTACAGCACCCGTTGAGGCACTGGCAACGCCAACAGGCAAGTCACCAGGTAACACTGGGAGAAGCGAGGCTTCATGACTGGTATGGTTGATCATATAGGCAAGAGAAAGTGCATCTGCGTAAGTCAATCCTGACTCAGTAAACAGAAAGGGGAGGAACACTCTGACGTCCATGACGATTACGAATGTGGGGATGGCGGAAGAGCAGATATGAGAATATATGCGATTTCCAGGTGGCCCAAGAGGTACATCGGCGAAAAGACTTTGGCCGTGATCATATTCTGGATTCAGAATCTGGAATGCCTTGACTTGTTTGCGTGATTAGATGACCGTGAAAGGGTTCAACATGAAAGGGTTCAACGGTAGGGTGCAAATGAAAAGCAGGCCTCGCGGCTGCACCACGATTCCATTTAATCCCTGCAAGACAAAAATGAAAATGTCGAATTCAAACGTGGGGACATAAACCAAAAATACCTTCATCTACTGGCAGCGTTGGGTCCTGTCATCATACTCACGATATGGACTCGGAGGTGTCCGCAAACGTAGCCACGGAGCTTTCTGATTCTTGTCTTCGGGTGAGTGACGTGACACATTACTTTCTGCCAGTGACCACGTTGGTCGATCTCAGTCATGGTAAGTAAGACTTCATTTCGTCCGCAATTGGATGTAGCACGGCTAGAGTGGTCCCTAGATGTCAATAATCTTCATTCTTATCCATCGATGGCCGCCTCCTTGCTCTGGAATTTAAGCCTCAAGAGTAATTCTAGAAAACACGGATATCAGAACTTCATTGCCATAAGGGCTAAAGCTACGGTGGATATATGGTCTATTGCAGTTCGCTACTTGCCAGTGTGTGAATTGATTGATTGTGACTTAAAGGTCCTGACTCCGAAGCTCAAGCTCAAGCTCAAGATTGAAGTTCGTAAAGCCTCAGGGCTGTATGATACTGGTACCTCCTGCGACCGATTCAGGGTCACTAAACCCCATATCTAATCACATCCATTCGTATTTTCCCGTTTACAGCTTGGACTTCATTCCTTCGAATCATTTTCATGCTCCACTGGCAGGCCCAGGACAGCGTTTCACGCGCAGGGCTAGATCGCAAGCTGCTGCTGTACGTCTATTATTTCAATTTGACGTACAACGTATCTAAGTTCACCACCTCATCCGAGTCTATGTACTCCGAGGCTCCGAGCTACGTCCACACAAGTTCATTCCCATCTGTTGGACCCTTGCCGGCCGCATTATTAGCACCACATCCCACGACACGGCCGATGATGTGTTGACCCAATCGGAACTCGAGAAAAAAAAAAGTTCGAGCAAACCTCAATACCAGGGTCTTATGAGCTTAAAGAACTTGTTGGTTGCGCTTAAACATGAGGTGAGGTTCTCACCAGAGGCTCGGGATAGGAAATGCGTGGCGCACACTACAGATATTGTTTACTCAATATTCAGTTGTGAATAGATCCGGAAACCAGTTAAGGTGAGGAATCGCTTCTATTTATCATCTATCTCAATGCTCAGTTCCGATGCATGATGCTGACTGGCAATCACTTGTGGCCTGGACTTTTGCGAACCCGACCATGGCGCAAAGTGAACAATGAAGAAATTGCATCAAATCCATGTTCCATCACGGGCAATAGGGTTCAAACACGCGGAGTCGGGCCGTCGTAAACATTGACATAACTCTGGACAGTCAATTGATATCCATCCGAATGGGTCGGAAACACGCATTGAAGTCGCTCCCATTCATGTCCGAACGATTGGGGCTCATCATATATGGGTATGGAACCGAGGGGACTCATAATACGGTGTGAAGACTGGGTAAATTGGGTGGTCAGGGTGCATGGCCCTTAATAATGCGCCTTCAAATGGTGAACTTGGCAGGTAATCATGATCTCGCCCCTAAGTCCGCTTTACCCTACTTGGGGGTGAAATCGTATCCGAGAGGGTGAATTAATTCTGATGGCGACAGTGATGGAAGAATATGTCACTCACCAGGTTCTGTAATCCAAAACTATGAGCTCGCAGGAGGTGGGGCTCTCTCCT